>ADNK01002594.1:0-71263 GCA_000320545.1 Bigelowiella natans CCMP2755 | reverse complement strand
CCAAGTTCTTCACACACCCACCACGCCCACCACAACCCCATGCTGTTAATAGCTGTGTTCGGGGTTTATCTTTTCGGGAATCACCAACCTATCTTTAAAACTGCAATCCCCTTTAGGGAGGGGAGGGGTTAATAAGGTCTCTCACAATAGAGAGAAAGAGAGAGAGAGAGGGGGGGGGGGGAGAATGCTGCTGCTGTGGCATTTGTCGTCGTCGTCGTCGTCGTCGATGTTATATATTCAAGGGAGGAGCGATGGTCTCTTTAAGAAGGAATAAAGACGGATGGCGAAGTGGATAATTTCAAGCCAATAGAGTTTACTTCCTCAAGAATGCGGACGGCCTCTCTAATATCACACAGACATAGGAGAAACACAAGCGTAAACAAGACAAATCTTGATTCGGATACATACATTATACATGTATAGCATACATACAGCAGACCACATCACACAATACAAAATCCCCATTCTCTCCCCCCCCCCTCTCTCTCCCTCCCTCTCTCTAATGTGAGAGAGCACATGTATCGCTATCGTCATCGTTATCACAGTAATTCTGTTCGTATATTTGATCTTCTTTCCTTTCTGTAATCTGTAAAATGCTATCATGCAACTTACTCTGTGCTGTAGCAAGCCTTTCGCTTAGTCGCACTTCCGTTTTCCCAGATAAGAATAAATGGAGTACTGAACGATCGAAAATACTTACCGGTAAATAAATTAATATTGTGACCACTAAATGTCAAAGAATATTTAATATAAGATTTTAGTTTTTGTGGTTGTGCTGCAATCTGTATCGCCATTAAGTCGCTATCAACAACATTACAGCTCTCCTTTCCCCTCCCATAGGAATAATTCAAATTTAGACACGAAATCGTGAATTATTCAGAATGAAAATGAGATTTGTTTTTAACTCCACAACACGGCCAGATATGTCGCAAGATCAAATTTATAGGTGAGTTCCTGTGCTGTTCGGTTTCATGCAGCATCAATCGTTTTTTTGAATTGATCTGCATTACCGAATATTACTTCCATCAAGGTACGTCAGCAGCTGTTGAGCGCTGCCCATTTCTCGTTGCGGAAATTCTCGTTTCAGAACTCCTCTTTTAATTAACCATCCAGTATAACGCGTGCTTCTCTCCCAGAAATCCTGCACAATATATACGACAAATTTAGAACATTCTAGAAATCCACGACTACTTTTGACGAGCGCTTCCTTACTCACACGATAGTACAACTTTGGAAGCTAACGCTAAGCTGATTTACCCTTTTTCCTTCTGTGCCAAGTTCTGGATTGAAACCGTATAGCATTTCAAAAAGGATAACCTGATGGGTGGGTTTGTAACATCTTTTCATGTTCAGGTTGTGCTAAGAATCTCGTAATTGTTAAAGGAGATAGGCAACTTTCGTAGAGGAGAAAAGACTCTCAGAAGCTGTAGCGAATGTGATCACAATGATGAATAATGAGAAGGTACAAAATATTAAATAAACTCAACAACCCCTGCGCTGTAGATGTCAACTTTGCTGCTGTATTGCGCCCCTCTTAAAATTTCTGGGGCTAAATAGCTAAGGACGAAAGCGATCATGTTTTATGTTCTTCATTCTTGTATTCACACAACCAATGTTTTATCACCGATGTTTTTTAACTAATTCCACTAGCAAAGTGAGTGAAAACAGGACCCTTCAGTGCCGCAGGAGCCTTTCGCTTCTTCACCATATACACAATTTCTTCAACATATATATTTTCAATCACAAACACATATGCAATGAGTTTAAGCACTGGCAGACTATTCTATGTCGTAGGCAAGGGAATTCTCTAGAGGCCTCTTCCGTCAAGAACCCACATGCTTACATACTTGTAAAAACCCAGAAACAGCCAGATTATCATCTCTCGGGCTACAATTAAATCGCTATTTTACTGCGGCCCCTGCACTTGCATTAACGGCTACATATATCGTATTAGTAATGTTTTACCATATCTTTTGGTAAAATATACAGTTCTTTTTTTCGACGACGACGATGACAACATATTTTCATGGATGATACAGACAATTCTAAAAAAACTCTGCGCTACTTCTCCTATACATCGGAAGAAAGAAATAGTAGTGCTGCTACCTACCCAAAATCAATGACTTTGAGTTCTCCATTTTCTGCTATCATTATGTTTCCTGGCTTCAGATCGCTGAAATATGTGACATATCAGTCAGGGATATGGAATCCCATAGATTTCGAACGAGAGAGAGAGTGAAGAGTTGTTTCTGTTTATAATAAACCTGAATTTATGTATGTTGGATATATGATGCATTTATTTGCATCCACTAAGATAAGAAATGCTTCATAAAACGCAATGGTGATGCATAAATCTGATCGATGATTTTTTTCTACCTACGAACCCATTTCCAATATATGACATTTTCGCAATATTTTAAGCTTACGTGTTACCGATGAATGATTTTTTTTTCCTCCATAGCTTCGAGGGCTGTGACAAGCTGTTTAAAGTAAAACTGAACAAGCCTAAAATGTAGACAAGGTGAAGTAGAAAGAAGGGAAGTAAAGCTTATATGATAAATCAAAAAAAAAGTGGTGGAGCAGAAGTGGAATATAGAAAACACTTGAGGAGCAGATGGCAAAGTTGTAGTAGTGTAGTAGTAGTAGTAGTAGTAGTAGTAGTGGTAGCACCCAATCCTCTCATTTTTAAATTGACGTAGATAACGAAAAAGCATTCCTCTGCTGCAATAATCCATTACAATCGCAGAAGTCTACATAAAATGTTGAGGCGGGAGAAGGGAAGATTGCTGACTGTTATACAACGTCGACGTTTAAGCATCAGGAGAAGATTATGTTTGATCTTATTGTTTCTCACCTCAGATGGCTCGGTGCCATCTCTGTGCAAGTACTTGCGGTATAACACTCTGTCTCTAACGTTTACCTGTTTTGATTAATTGTTGTGAAGAATTTCTTTTTACAAGAACATGTCTCTCTCTTCGGGTACATTACTGTGTGAGGGCATTCCTTCAAATCTTCCATAACCATCAATTCCAGCTCTGGTCTGATTAGTTTTTTTTTTTTTTAAAGTTGGGTGTGCTAATAAAGTGGATGTTCACTATTAAGAAAGTACCCTTCTTTTTCGTCAAGCTGCGATTCTCTGAGCTCTTTTCCTTCGAAGTTCTTTTGTATCTTTACAGCTACCCTATAAGGGCAGATTATTGATTCAGGCTGTTGTCACATTAGCGATCGCTGCTTTCTGATTTCTTCTCTCTGATTTGGTTTCCGCATTTTTTCTGTTCTAATGTGATGGTCATCTTTTGTGAACATCAAGCTTGTGAAGATAATATGAACATAATTCTTACACTTCCCCATTCCTTGTAGCCAAAAACACAATCCCATTAGCGCCACTACCGATCCTGCGAGACGGATTGGGGGGGGAGAAAAGCACGTAAAAACGAGTTGGTCTCGATTAAGGCTGCGATTCTAGAGACTGCGATTATGATAAAAACCTTTCAGTCAGCGTATATTCTCCAACTTCTCTTCCGAACCAAGTCCCTTTTATCTCTTCGTCCATAGGAGCTAGGGTTCCAGCGTTGCTTTCATCCTCATTCCCACTGCTCTTGTTCTCACTCGTACATTTTACCTCTTGACTCATAGCCTCGCTTTCATCCCTGACTTGATCCAAATTCTTACTGCTCTTGCTCTCACTCATGATTGTTTATTTGATATCACGCCTGTTGATGGTTGGGATGTTGGGGATGAACTTTGATGCTTTGCGGTGATGCGGCAATGTGCGGCTGAGAAGAATAGGATCCTTTTCAATACTACGACAACAAAATTTGGCAGTAGTCACTTGAACATGCAGATTTCGAACGAAAATGCTCCCAACTCAATTATTTGTTGATGTAACTTGATGGTGAGCGTTTTGCGGACGTTATGATCAGAAATAATAGGGCGGGGACGGAAATTGGCAATTTACGTCATGAAAAAAAATCGGCCGAAGAAATATTGGATGCGATTTGACTCTGCGATAATAATGTATGGATGTCATCTAGATCTACCGCTTTTAAATTATGAACATTTGCGCTCACCATGAACATCTCTTGGGAAACTAATAAGATCCTTAATCATCTTATTTCTTTATGTAGTTTTTCATCATTGTTTCATTGTTTCTTTACTTGTACGAGTTTCCATAGATCCAGGATTTGCTCCTTTTTTTTTAAATCTGGATCTTATTAGACCTAAACAGGTATTTAGTCTCATCGTGAGACAATTTGTGTGACAGCATCGATGTCTTCTTCCGTTCGTTCCACTTGTTCTTGTCTCCTCCCATCTACGACCTAGATCTACTCGTACTTCGTTACATCATTGTCGATCAACTTGTTATCAGTAGAAGTCCTAGGAAGTTGCCGTAGATCTAGGCAGGAAAATGATGATGAACAATAGATCTAGGACATTTCAGGATTGGATTTGTTCCAAATAAAAGATCAGTGGATGAGAAAGTTGTTGTTACTGTTGCCTGTTGTTCAGGGGGAATTACCGGAGCTCCTATAATTTCGTAGGTTGCTACATCGAAATATGTGTGCCGAACTAACTGATCCCGAAAGCCAAAATGTTTGCAATTTCTTACTGAGACAAGTAAATTTTATTGTCGCAAAGGGAAAAAATCGGAGAATTTACTAATTGTTTCTCGAGTACGACCTCAAAGAAAGCCCTTAACAACGGTTACGGGGACTCCTCTCACCCCCCACTCTTGCACAGAGACCCGAAGGTGTATTGTGTAAAGCTCAAACATGGCGAATTCAGTTGATAAAAAATGGTGTCATCAAAAGACTGTTTTCTAGAAGTTTGTATGTGTGTGTGTGTGTGTGTGTGTGTGTGTGTGTATGCGCGTGCGTGTGCGTGTATTGCTGTATCCCCACCCAATTTTTAAAAATATGAATGGCTCTTGCAACTATTTTTCAGGGTGGGGTAGAGAGAAGACGATGGAGACGGGTTATAAACACATAGGCGATGTGGATGCTCGCTGGAGGACGGCAGACGGGGATATGAACTACTCAAATTCGAAGATAGCATCTGAAGGAAAGATGCTAATGAAGTGCATTTCTCAAAGGAGCCGACAGACTGTTTTGACGTATGTGTTCTAACCCAACGGCGATACGATTTATGTTAATGTTGATTTTCAAAATTCAAAGTATGGTACACGTTTCTTATGTTGTTGTTGCTGTTGGTTAAGGAACGCATATTTCTACCTGGCGAACAATCTAGGAAAACTGCAAGAAGATCTTTCCAGAGCTTTCACACAAGGGTGACCAATTCAGTATTGGCATGAAAATTCTCTTTCTATGTGGTCTTGCAAAATACATGTAGGTGCTGGGGTCCATGTGAATGTACGTAATTATGTTTGTGTGTGTGTGTGTGTGTGACCATGTGGCGTATCATTCAGCAATTTGGGTTCTGGGCCTGCTCCGTCCCAAGAATTTGCTAGACTCGAGACGTTGAGTATTCCCGACACAATAGTCTTCTCTCAGTCCAAGCCTCCAGAATGGTGTGTAGTGTAGCAAAAGGGAAAGAGAAAGAGAGAGGGATGAGCCTTCAAAATCTTCCTATTTGCCTCAATATATATTTGGACTAGTATTCAATTTTATCATTGTGTTTACATTCAAAACATCTCCTCCCCCCCAGCTATTTAACGGAAATTTGTTCTTGCTTGCTCCCAAAATACTCGACCTAATTTTATGCGCCTTAGGTACTATCAGAAGGCTGGGGAACTCAAGAGACGCCACCCGAAAAACATTACAATGGTAATGATTTATGGTCGATGACCTATGATGACGAGAATGATAATGATGACGATGATGACGACGACGATGACAGCAGAATTGGTGTTGGAGGAGGGGCGGATGTGGTATCAGTTGCATCAACAAAAGCCAATTCTGAGTTTTTATTAAAATTACTTCTTAACAGTACCTCTCCAAAATGGTGACATTGTGTCCTGCGTATTTTTAGGAGAAGATTTTGAAGGCATTTAGCCGGTTGATCGAGAAGAGGGACTCGAATATCCCGGTTGCTCCCCAGAGGTGGGTTAAGTGACTATAA
This sequence comes from Bigelowiella natans CCMP2755, assembly GCA_000320545.1. Taxonomy (NCBI): domain Eukaryota; phylum Cercozoa; class Chlorarachniophyceae; genus Bigelowiella; species Bigelowiella natans. The sequence goes on along the minus strand of ADNK01002594.1, from coordinate 65,185 downwards.
AGGGAGATTCATGCGTTAATGAATGTCACCATTTATTTACATCTCGATCATTTCTACAAATATACTTCCGTGTACACACATAAGTAGGAACGATTCCCCCGAGAGCATCGCGCGCCGACATCATCGCGCGTCATCAAAGAGCTCAATAGATCAGATGGAAATCGAAAAGTGAGTGAGAAATTCATCCATTTATTCATTCTACTTACTTTCGAACAGCTAGTAGCCACATTTAGCAGCATCCTTTACATGCGAAGGGAGGGGAAGAGGAAATATTGGTTGAGTTGTTGTGCCGGTGTACAACACTCTTCATAAATACAAACATCCCGTCGCCAGGGTGAATGAACTCCTCTTAAACAATCTTATTCTCCTTTTCTCTTTTAATATTAGAAATCCGGTCGTTGCTCTCTTTATCCTGAGGTAGGCGTATGGGGTAGGGATAAGGGATGGGGGAATGAAGAACGAGTTTCCTTTGTTGAGCTACTGATTATCTAGGCTAATGCTGACCCCCCTCATCTTTCCAAAATAGGGATACAGAAGTATTGGAAGACACTCTCTTTGAACTTGATATCTTCCAGCTAGAGTAAGAAGAAGGGGAGGAGGAGGATGATGATGGCGACTTAAAATAAAAAAGAAAGAGATTTATCGCACGTTAGCACATGTGTCGTAGCATACACGATGGTGAGTGAATGCAAACATACTAGATATCATTTACTTATACGTTGTTTTGGACAACACTGGTATTTGGGTATCTTCACCTTTTTATTACAGGACGTTACTTCAGCACAACAGCAACCCGTCGCAACCTAAATTTCCAGGTGCCTTTGCATTAGTCTAAAGATGTAGCGGAGACAAAATAATTGATACAACAACACGACGATGCTGATTATAGCAGAAAGCTCATTCCTTCCGTATTCTCGTTGGCAATATCTTCCCAGCACCATGGACGAAGTAAAGATGAGATCTAACATTATCAATTGTATTCTGGTAATTCTTCTAGGTGTGCTCCAATTTGCACCGTACCATTTACACGACAGTCGCTTATCGAGGAGAAAGAACACCTTTCTACATAAGGTATTGTTTTCAGAGTCAAGTCTTAATGCAACTCTCTCTCTCTCTCTCTCTCTCTCTCTCTCTCTCTCTCTTTCGCTCTCGCTCTCCCTCGCTGAACAATCATACACACACACACACACACACACACACCACGCTACTCGCTACACTTATGCGCACGCACACTTCCAAAACCGTAATATTTCGGAAACTACTCTGTGGAAAGATTGGCGATCATTATGATGATATGATACGTATCACTAGGTGGTGTGGTCAATCGAAGGAAGCAACGTTTTTTCCTGCCAATACTCAATAGGCAGAGATCCTTTTGGTTGTAAGAGGAGAGAGAGAGAGAGAGAGAGAGAGAGAGAGAGAGAAAGAGAGAGAGAGTAGATTTCGTTACAGTTTCATCATCGAGGTTGATTTGCGATGTGGTTCATTTACTCAGAACCTAAGAAGAATCGTATGAACCAGCTTATAGGTGTGAGAACGCCGTGGGGGGGGGGGGGGGAGGGAGGTTAGAGAAGGGAAAAGCTTAATATGACCGTTGCACATTCATAAATTCGGATGAAAGGACAAATGATGGATGATTTATTTCATCTTTCCGAAAATTAACATATGAGTGATGCAAATGGATTATTGGGAGAGGGGGGGGGGGCGGAGGAGAAATGAGTGATAAAGTTCTTTTTCATCATCACTGCATTTGTGCTACTCTGACTATTCACTACATCTATATCTCCACATCGCTGCATGTAGATATTTTGGATCGTGATAACATCAAGCGATTGCTCGTAACGACGAAGCTGGTTTTAATGCTACTACTACTACTACTACTACTACTACTACGGCATATGATAATGATGATGATGATGATGATGATGATGATGATGACGATGACGACGACGTGTTCGTTGTTCCAGATATACGACAAACGCACTCAAAAAATCTAAATGCTCCTCTCATGATGATTTGGAAACGGTGCAGATCAAAAAGAAGCTCAGCCAGTCGCTATCAATACCAAGTAGTTCTCATCATCTATTAGCAATGGCCATGGAGAGAAGGAAAAACACGACGAAACTCCCACTTCAAATTCACAATAATAGCGATTTCCTCTTTCATTTACTTCCACATTCATATCCGTTTTGTTCTCAAATATGATTGATACCTGCCATGCTGCATCCACCTCCCCCCCCCAATAGGCACATCGAGCTTCGAGTGCTACTTCATTACCACAGAGCAAAGTGGGTGCTACTGCTTTCTGCATGCTCCCTTCTTCTTATTCATCTATCTATTCTTACTAACCTGTATGTGTGCGTGCGCGAACGTGTAAGTATGAGGTTGTGGTCTCCACAGTTGCTCTAACGTATCAACAAATTCGGACTTGTACTTACCAACAAATCATTAGCTCTGTGGTATCTCTACTCTGCAACTCCAGAACATCATTGGTATTAATCTGAGACAACATGCGAGGATGGTGATGATGATAATGATGATGATGATGATGGTCCTCAGCGTATTTGTAATCCTCCTTTTTGATGGAAGGTCGTTTTTCCAAGAGCCAGAGAAGAAGGCAGCTCGCGCCGAGGGAAGGGACCAAGAAGGCCATGCCGGTGTTATGTTGTCAATTGTGTGTGTGGTGTACGATGTGACTACCATCTCGTAGTAATCTATCAGTAGGTGCCATAGAAAATAAGGAAGCAACACACCAGCTGCAGATAGTGAAAGCGAAGGAGATAGGGGGACGGGGGGAGGGGGGGTGCTGTAATGCACTTCTAATTCTCTCTGCTGGACACTTTTTGTAGGTTTTATCAGGCCAACACGAATAATAAGCAGTGAGTCAATAGAGCTATCAACTTTAGATAAGGTAGTGGTGGTTTGTTCCCGGGATAAGCTAGTGGCAGCCAGCAGAATCATCTATTAACAGTTCGGTTGTTTCATTCATTCATTATTATTATTATTATTATTATTATTATTATTATTCCTTTAGATATTGCCACAATAATATTTCCACAACTCAATCCCATCCTCAAATCTTCAATTTTCCTAATATAAATAAATGTATATATATATATATATATATATATATATATATATATATATATATTATATGCATCGCACCTTCACTGCTTTCCATCTTACGCTGTTATTGGATCACATCAGGCGTTGTCCTCCAAGCTAAGTCGCGCGCTGCTTTCCCAACCCAAAAGTGGCTAAACAATCAATCGCTCCTATTATAATACGCATGATAGAGTTGAAGATGAAATGATATGCCGTGACGATTTGCTATCTCCTCAAGTGTTATCGTTACCTTCTAACTCATGTAGCTCTATCCTATTTCCCTGCAGATGAGAACAAGACTTCTTCTGCTGTCAATACGGGTACTGCATCTTACCTAAGAGATCGCTCCCCTGATCGTCAAAGGTAGAACGACATATGCTACTCCTCCTTTTAAGCTGCACAACCTTATTGTCCATGAAAAACCACCCGCGCCGCTATAGTGATGAGTATTATGTGTGGTTTTCGATAGATCTCCAAACGACTTCACCGATGACAACAATGAGAAAGATTGGGAGGAGGAGGAGGAGGAGGAGGAGGAGGAGGAGGATGATCATGGTAACGATAGATATATCGTAGAATGGCTGGCAGAATGCAATCGATCGCATGTGGTTGAAACAATTCTCTATCTTCCCTTTCTCTCCCCATATTATACCTAATGATCGATTCTTGAATGATGATAAGCGATAGGAGGAAAAACTGCTAGTAGTGGCATCAATTCGGCTCTCCAGCAACTACAAACTGCCTCGTCCTCTGGTAATACATTTAATACAAACAAAATATTTATATAAATATAATATATATATATATATATATATATATATATATATCCGTATGTTGTGCCTAAGTACGTGTGATTATGTCAGGTGTGATGATGCCTCCTCGCTTGAACCACGAGTTGCTCAGACGTGCAATGTTAGCAATCGAAGGCGAGGACTCGGAGGCAGAACAGGAGATCATCAGCGCTCGCAATAATCTGATGAGCAACCACTCGGAGGCATCTAGTTCTCCTCTGAGCAGGGATCCAAGGGTTCTTATCTTAGAAGATAGAACAACAATATTATTTCCATGCAGCTTCTCGAAAATTTTGTGTGTTGTGAAATACGTTGATGTAAACATTTCCCTCTCTCTGTCTCTATCTCTCTCTCTCTCTCTCTCTCTCTCTCTCTCTTTCTTTTTCTCGCTTTCCTTGTCTTGAGTGCCACGGATGCAATGAAGCAAAGTCCAACGAATAATGCATAATTTTGATAATGTTGCGTTGTTTGGCCGTGAGCAGAGATGTTTCTGTTTCTCCTTTTTTTGTGCGGGATGCTGCTTTATATTTGTGTGGCAGCATTTTTAAGATTTTCTTGTTTTTTTCTGGAAAAGGATTTTGGCCCCCAGTTCAAGGGACCATTCTCTGCCAGACGTAATAGCTATTGAATGATTAACGATGATGATGGTGATGATGATAATATCATGTTTTTTTTTAATGTTAAAATTTGAGGTATCCTTCTTTTATGCGTGTATCTTTGAACAATGATGCACGCCTTCCTCTATTTCCTTTCCTCCTTCAGCATTATAGAAAGTATAGTACCTTAAATCTAGGCCAAGATTTCCTTTTCCCTCCTGATTGTATGCGTGTTCTCATGTGCGTCTTCGGCCCGTCGGTCGGTAACAGTCTCCAAGAGCAGACCAACTTCAGAGAGGAAAAGGCGCAATAAAAGTGTGAAGAAAAACTTGCATGCGTCACTCGTTGCAGCAAGGAAGAAGTACGATAATCCCAACAACTCCAATTCTCGTCGGCAAAGAGGTAAAAGAAATTGAAGGGACATTGAAGAGAGGGGGGGGGGGGCTGTAAAGCAAATAGTGCGTGCTTCCTCCCTTTTTTATAAAACAAATGAAACAACGTGATTTCAACATAAAGTTCCCAAATCTGCTTAAACTTTGGTGTTGTTCGGCCTAAACACAACAAGGATGCTTCTCTTTTCTCCCGCTCAGACAATGCTTCAAGGAGAAAAAGACCGACGAGCGCAGGGTAAGAAATCTCAAGATAGAATATAGAGAGCGGAGTGAGGCGAGGGCGCATGATGATGGGTGAAGGAATTAGGTTTTGAGGCATCACTAGTCGGCCCCGTCATTAACTAGCAGTACAAGCTGACAAAATAATAAAGCTAGAAATGAAATAATACATTCAAATCGTTGGTGCTAATATGAGATTGGCTCGCTTAGGCCGGTGAGAAGGAGGACGAGAGTTGGTTCCGCTGTGTCAGCGACAAAGAAGAGACAACCGCGCAAAAGCACGCTATACGACGTCTTGTCACGGGGATCTCCTCTTTCCGAACGAAGCCATCAAACAACCACGGTCAGTTGGAACGATACACATAATCTTGCAAGCAGGCAAAAAAATGCCTCCTCCTCCTCCTCCCCTCCTCAGTGGTGGTGGTGGTAGTGGTGCTAGCATGTACTCATCATCACCACCATCTAAGTTCTTCTTCTTGCAGAGGCGTAGCAGACTTCGCGGGGGGCAGAAGAATCCTTGCAGCAGAGGCTTGCAGCACCAACATCATCGTCGTGGTATTAGAAGCAAGAATTCAAAAGGAGGAAGAGGAAATCAAGGTCTTGATTTCTCCCTAACCCCCTCCACCATCTTCTTCTTCTTCTTCCTCTTTACTTCCCTCCCCCTCCACAACCCAAGAATCTCGTCACCATCTCTTTGGAGCCATTTCGCACCACATTCGAATTACGTCGTTCAGATGTGCTAAGTTTGATTATCGTCTCTGCCTTTCGTCTGTAGGAAAGCGACGGCATCGGAAAAAGGAGAGCAGCAGTAGCAATCAGAGTGTTCAAGGTATAAACCATTATGCCAGACTCAATGGCATTCCAAAGAAAGAAAGAGAGAAAGAAAGAAGAAAAGAGGGGGGAAATGGAGACATCCATAAGGATTTCGTATGGATATATAACATAAGTGCGTATGTGTGCGTGGAAGCATACTTCGAATAGTAAATATTTAAAATACAAATAAAATATATGTATATATAAATATGTGTGTGTGTGTGTGTGTGTGTGTGTGTGTTTGTGTGTGTTACGGTAATCAGGAGAAACAGAAGATGGTGAAGACAAGGTAAATTGTAGACAAGCAAAGCATATCTCCTTTCTAACATTATTAATCACCACGCTGAATGCCTCTCCCCGTTTCTTCCTTTTCTTGCTATTTAGAGTGAAGATCTTGTCCTCCTACCGGGGGATACAGACTCGTGGCTGCAGGTCTCTTTCTCTATGGCCCCTTCTGAAGCTATTTCATTGTTCTTCTCGTTTTGCAATTACAAGCGATTCATAACCGTCACCTACCGAGAATATTAGAGCTTTGGTCATTTTTCTACCGACCTACCGTGGTCTTACTACCATTCCACGCTCGCTGGGAAAACCGCGCAAAATCCATTTCTTCTTTCTTTACATGATTTCCGTATACTTAAGACTGTTGGCACAATGTTGGCAACTTTGTTCTTCTTCAGATATATCTTGGCGCGAAGAAGGAGGAACTCGATGCAGAGAGGGAGAGAGTACAACAGCGCGTTAAGATGAGGTGAATAAGGAGAGAAGTAGATGGGAGAAAAGGAGGAGAGTTAAAAGTCGTGATGAGGAGGAAAGAAAGATGGCAACAAGCTCTTCCTTAGGGTTTCACACTGTAAATGAAAGCAGTATTTGTAACTTTTCCTTTTCGTCTTTTTCGAAACTAAAAATACTATATAGTGATATGAAATTATAGTTTCAAGATTTTGTGCATATGCGTGTGTATGTGTGTTTATTTCATGTAAAGGGCCCTAAGCGTACAGAAGCGCATTCGATTCAAAAAGAAGTTAGAGAAGAAGGCAGAGATGGAACGTGAAAAGTCGGAAATCAGACAATAAACACATAATGATATAGCATGATCTACTGGTTGTGTGGATATCTTAATTACATGCGTATGCTGCTTTGGAAATGCTTCAAGATGCTTCAAGCATTGCGATCAGAAAAGAATAATCCAGTGTATCTCTCACATCGTATATGTCATTCTGAAAGTTTAGATCAATTGATCAAATGAAACTCATCCCCCCCCCCCCCCACCAAAAGAAAAGAGAAGGCGCTGGAGGAGAGGAGGGTGAGGGCTGAAGCTCTGAAGAAGCTACTGAAGAACCGCTCTAAGCAGAAGGCACAGCGACTCGAACAAGAACGGAAGAAGAAGGGTAATAAGCAACGATTTTTACAAATTCTCTGTACCTGTAGGCCACCACTTTACATATAGATGATGCGTTTCGAGCCTAATCTAGTTATTATATTTTCTCTTATCATCATGATCATCGTTATCATCATCATATTCAATATTAACGACAATATCTACCCAATGTAGAAATAGCTGTAAAAGCGAGAAGAGCGGCGGCGGAAAAAGTCCTAAGAAAGGTGCTCTGGTGGACGATAAGCACTCTATTCTCATATATATATATATATATATATATATATATATATATATGCATATAGTTTTCTCGTGTCAAAATATGCACTAAAGAATAGCTTCGAATGGTTGCAGAAACAGAAAGAGATGATCAAGAAGAGGAAGATAATAGAGAAAAAGGCTGCCATTAGAAAGGTGATGACATTCATTCGCTCCTTCATGCTGCATGCTAGAAAGAGACAGGATGCTACTTTGCATGCATAGATAACAACATGGCAGGGACGATATAAAGCCGTATTATCCTCACATTTCTCACTTCTCTTTCCTCTTTTCCTCTCCTCTCCTCTCCTCTCCTCTCCTCTCCTCTCCAACGTCGGTTGTCAGGCTGAAATTGCTCTCCGAAGGGCATTGGTTCAGGAAGAAGACACTTACAAAGTGGTTGAAACCTACAAGCAGGTGCTGCCTGGCTACGATGACGATGATGATGATGATGATGGTGATTATGATGTGTCAGGGCCATATCGATCGTGCTGCCGCAGACGCGAGAAGGTGAGAAACATAAGTGGGAGATAGGATAGGCATGCACGCAAATAATGGATCGCGCAACAAAATAGGGGCACACATATATTGTGTAAATCGTTCTATTATGGGATGAATCCTACCGTCAGAAGAATATGTACAACGAGTAGTCATTTGGTTTGCTGAGTCGTCGTGTGTGATGTTGTGTGCCAGGATTAAATTCTTCGAAGAAGAAAGGGAAAGGGAGCGATTAGAGAAGATTAGAATTGCAAAGCTTCAACGCTTGGCAGCGAAAAAGGTGCTGCGGCGTGCTTCTAAGAGACAGAGATCATCAGTCATCTAATCAAAATTAAACATGTGTATGCTAAGAATCCGTGTAATTAGTGCCTGTGTGTGCGTGTGTGTGCGTGTGTGTGTGTGTGTGTGTGTGTGTGTGTGCGTGTGTGTGTGGCACCTACCAAATTGGCAATTCGCGTCGCAGATAACAGTGTGAACGAAAATGAACAGCTGCTTATATGCTCTATTCTCCCCCGTCCACAATACATGCATACTTTTGTCCGAGGTTATTGATCGATCACTTTCATCATCATCTTCTTCTTCTTCTTCTTCTCTTCTTCTTCTTCTTCAGGCACAGGAGAAGGCAGAAGAACTTAGGATGCAAGCAGCAGATGCCTTCCGCGAGCTTGGAGGGTTAGCGCTGAAACCATGCCGTGACGACATGAATGCTGTTATAGTGTGTGTGTGTGTGTGTGTGTGTGAGAGAGAGAGAGAGTGCCGGAAATAGCAATGCACAATTTCTGTGAGTGAATGTCTCTTCTTTCTTGCTAAACATCTTTTTGCGCTACAACTACGACTACCACCACCACCACCACCATCTTTTTCCATCGTTCACCACCATCATCCATATGCATAGGGATGTTGAAAGGGTTTTGTCCCTGCACTCGCCTACCTCTTCGGTAGAAGGCACAACACCATCAAATCGGCGGCAATTCTCCCAGCAGCCCTTCTCACCGTCTCTGTCCCCGAACAACCTAACTGCACTAGCCACTTCCGCATCTTCTTCCACCGACATTCCCCCCCCCTTCTCCTCAACCTCCTCCTCCGCACGGAACAAATCGTCATCCCAAAAGCTCACGACCCCAATGCGGCTCGCTCTTCCCATCTCATCAACTTCCGAGAATAATGGCTTCCAACCTAATGCTGGGGAGGTAAAAGAAGTAGTAGCAGTAGTAGTAATAGCAGTAGTAACAGTATTAGGAAAAAGGAGTGGTAGGAGTAGTTGTTGCTGTAGGGAAAGAGAGCAATTTCTAGGATGACAACGCAACTATGGTGATGGTACAAAAGAAGAGTATGGAACGTGGGACTTATAGTGAGAAGTTGTGTTTGGTGAGGGAGGGGCCTATTCCGTTGTGAGGAGGAGGAGGAGGATGAGCGATGTTGTTTTCCCTCTTCTCAGGAGAAAAAGGACGTTCTTCGTCGTCGGCACAAATCAAGAGGAGCTAATTCTATGCCCGCCATCCTCTTCCGCTTCTTTAGCCCCGAAGGAAAGGTTTCTTTTTGTGTGTACTCCTTCTTCTTCTTCTTCTTCTTCTTCTTCTTCTTCTTCTTCTTCTTCATGGTACTTATTTTGCCTGTATTCTAACGAACAGCGCTCTTTGGAGATGTGCAGACTCAGCAAAGTCTTAGTGTCGCTGTGTGGCTATACGGAAAGGACTGCTCAAGAGGAAGCTAAGAGATATTATTACTCCGAGAGAGCAGCAGCAGCAGCAGCTAGAAATGATGGCCACGAAGAGGTTCTCAGGAAGATATTTTAGGCTGTGAGGCGCAGCCGTCCTTTCTGCCTTATTTCTTCTTCTCGCTCTCTTTCTCCTTGTGTACGTGTATGCGTGTGTGCGTGTGTGTGCGTTCAAAGCACGCACACAAGCGTCGCTACGGTGGCCTGATTTCTACTCTTGCACATTAGCCATCATCGTCTTCGGACAATGTACAGAAGTCACTGCTCGAAATATCGAAGATCGTAAAGGTGGAAATATAAGCCAACGAGTCCTTTTCGTTTGTTTGGGGAGCAAATCATGTCTAACCCATGTTGACTCTGCTCTCATGTATATGCTGCTTGAGTTCATTTCTGTGAATATTGGTTTCCATTCTGATTCTTCTCTGTCCACCCCCTCTCCTTTTTCTTAGCTCTTCGTCGCTGGCATCCCCTTAGACTTTCTGGACAGGGAATTAAGGTCTTTCTGGGAGAGGGGGGGGGGGACAACATGGGGAGGATTGGGATGATAATGACAAAATTCTGACTACGTCCGAATCGATTGTTTGCTCCAAGTTTCCTCCTCTATCTTTTGCATTTTTGATTTTTGATTTACTTCTCCCTTCTTGCAAGTGTTCCTTCAATTCTATTGCATCATGGTACATGAACCATGCGGATCTTACTATGACTCAACTGCCTCCTACTATACTTACAGCTTAGAGGCATTGGTTCGAAATCGTGGCCAGCTGTCAATAGTGGAAGTACTATCCATAGCAGTAGTTGTCCTATCATTTATGTTGCGATGAAACTGTACGCATGGTCTTTCACATAGCAGCGGTAGTATTTGTACACAATAGCAGAGACACACAGACTCCCACCTCCCGCCCTTACTTCACATTCTAAACGATGATTTGAACAGACGGCTGCAGAGTGCGTTCGGTTGGGCGAGTTCAGCGCACAAAAGCAGCGGGAGAAGAGAAGGAAGAACATTGGGGAAAAGAAAATAGGAATCAACAAGGAAAAGAGAACAAAGAAGATGAGCAAGGGCAGAGATATGGAAAATGTCGGCAAAACTACCGATGCAATTCGGTTGTTTGACGTTCTTGTTTCTTGCCTAGAGAAGGTCTACAAACTTGATGAGGAGGACATCAGAGGTGTGAATTGCATGCTTGTGTAGTCGAAGTAGAGTAGTGGTGGTGATAGTACTAGTATATCGTAGCTTTTAGCAATAGATTCGCTCATCGGAAATATGAACATATCACCACTTCTTTTTTTGTAAGCTCTTCGGTGTGAAAGTGTATCTGATAGTGGGTACGCAAAGATATATATATATATATATATATATATATATACATGTATATGTGTGTGTGTGTGTGTGTGTGTGTGTGTGTGTGTATAGGACTCGAAAAGGAAATGAGAGGCCTTTGGGAAACGGACACGGAGAAGCAATTAAAGGAAGGAAGATCAACAGGCGATGAAGATAAAGAAGAGGGTGGTTCCGTCGCTGCTATGAATGGTTCTTCTTCATCATCTCTACAAGTAGCAGTCTCTATGGAGGAGGACGACTATGTGCGTTGTAGGCTTAGAAAACAGGATCAATATTTGGATATTTGGATCGAGTTTTTAATATATATATAAATGAGAGGGGGGGGGGGGGGGGGGGGGGGGGGATCTCCCCATTTGGGGGATCCCCCTTCGATTTTAGGTGAAAAAAGGCCAAAGAATGCTTAAAACGACTTTTCTCTCTGGACTCCCGAGTATGTGCGATTACTTCAAACATTGATTTAATTGTGTGCGTGTGTGCGTGTGTGCGTGTGTGCGTGTGTGCGTGTGTGTGTGCATGTAAATACGACCAAAATAACTAAAGCTTGTGTATTTATTGAAGCATTATGTGTATGGTGATGTGTTACAGGTCATCATTGTTTCCTGCTGCTTCTCTCAGTCCGTCAGGTTTTACAGTAGTAGTAGTAGAAGTAGCAGTAGTAATATGGGGAAAGGGAGGGGAGGCATCATTATTCACATTGGAATCATCGACTGTCTCACTATTACCTGATACTACTACTACTACTACTACTACTGCTATTAGCTCTTGATCCAGAGCATATCCGGCCCTGATCTTGACAAGCCGGTTGGACATCACCATACACCCCCAAGATGAGATTTGATCAGATGCGATTGATGATGCGAAAACAAAGCAATGAGAGAACAGTGGCGCTCACGACGGCGCTGATGATGATGAGGAGGAGGAGGAGGATGATCATGTTTGGACTTCATCGTGATGCACAGTCTCACACGCCTTCATTTTGCTTATACTCATGATATGTTCTTGCGTGGGTTTTATGTTGGCTGTTGTTGCGGTGGGGTGCTATTAGCCACGCCTCGAGATAGACTCTCCCAGCAGCCCATACCCATCACAGAAGTGGAAAGGTAGTAATTACTCGCAGATTCATCGCCGCACACAACCACACACACAAACTATATAATTGTATTTGTATTTGTATTTGTATTTCTCTGTGCGCGCGCGCGTTTGTGTGTGTGTGTGTGTGTGTGTGTGTGTGTGTGCGTGCGTGCTACAATTGTTTTTGCATAAATACATCATCTCGTTCCAACCTCCTCAGGCCTTAAAGTCGTGCCGTTGGACGGATACGATGATAAGGCCAGCAAAGAGGAGATTGAAAACTTCAAAGAAACAATGGCCGTGTGCTACATCAGCCAGGTAACACACATGAATAGCATAGTGAGTACATCATAAATCACAACGTCGTTTAAACCCCCCTACAATAACGAAATTCGTCTGCAATGACTACTATGTGTGTGCAGGTGGACAATATTGAGTACACGCATCCACTGGTGAGGAAAACAGGCCTCATAACACATAGGTATAGTATGGTAGATAGATGCTGATTCTGCTTTTTGCTCTCCATAGTGAATATATAGTGAATATATATATATATATATATATATATATATATATATATACATATGTGTGTGTGTGTGTCAGTGGCGTTTTGGTCGAAACACGGGATCAAGGAAAGGTTGAGAAACATCATCTTCTTTTTAGCAGAACAACGATAATAGTTGCAGAATTAAATAGTCTAGAAGAAGATATTCAAATACAAGCAGCAACCGCATTCACAGAAAATTTTGGAAATGTGTATATCATCGATGTGAATCCGAGATGATGATGGACAACAATCGAGTAGTAGAGAGCAGCAAATTGCTACTTGATAAATCTCCACGCTGTAGATAGCCACGCTTTCTCCGTGCTTCTTCTGAGAGTAGTTGTCAAGAAGAAGAAGAAGAAGAAGAAGAAGATACTCTTTTTCTCTGAAGCTAATAAGACATGCATATTTCTGAGATTTGCCCTCAATCCAATGGTTAGATTATACACCAAACCGTGGTGGATCTTGTGGAGGTTGAAGCGAAACCATGGTGAGTCTTAATACATTGGGAGGGGAAGGAACTCGATTGAATCTAATATATGTGCCTCTAACATTTACGCACATGCGCGCGCGTGCATTGCATATAATATATCTTGAAAGGTTTATTAACCGTGATGTATGCAAATATCATATGCGTGGTTTCAGGTGCGCCGTGCGCCACTACCGCCAAAAGGATCACAATGAAGTTTGGAATGACAGCGAGCAGGTTTATGTATAGTGTAAGATGGTCAAACCATGGTTCCTACTCATTCCTACTTCCCAACGGAGTAGTTTCATCCATCACTGTAGTAGTGGTAGTAGTATTAGTAGTATAGCTACTATTTCTTCAAACTCTAGCTGTCTCAGACATAAGACATACACACAAACACACACACACACACACACACACACACACACTGTGTATTAATATATCTTATTTTATCATTCTCGCTCTACTTGCGCAGGTGATCACATATTACAGAACGATATCCTTCAATGAGGGGAAGAAGCCGTGGAGAATCACGATGACAAACGGAAACCAAGCCCCCGTCCGATTCGCAGTTTGGAGGTCAGGAAAGAGTAGTAGGGCCGGGGGGGGGGGGGGGGGGGGCGAAGAAAGATTATATAATACCGTATCGCTGAAAACCTATTGTATCTTATTGTATTCCTTTGCTGTGTACTGAATTGAGAACATTGCTCAGGGGCTCTGAGGAGGCGAAGAAGATTGAAGAGATCCACAACGTGAGCTTCCTTTGTTACTTTACGATAAGACGTTTGCTTTTGCATGAAAATGCAATGCATTGCGCCACCACAAGTCCTTCTTCTCCATATGTTTCCTCCCTTATAAATACGGTCTTTTACTTCCAAATGCCATTAATCCTCCAGAAATGGGTGCTTAATACGAAGGACAGCATGTTTGAAATGACAAAGGTAGCGCAGATCTTCTGGTGATTGATTGCATGTCTTTCGTATATTTTGTAGTCAAGTCATTCATTTAAAATCATCATCATCATCATCATCATTATTTTTTATTATTGTCGTCGCATATCATTCTTAGGGCCAATTTAAGCACATCACGGGGAACTGCCAGCACGCGGCCGCATACGCAGTGAATAATATCAAGTTGAAGGCTGAGGAAACGGTCTCTCAAATTCTTTACTTGTCTGTATGTCTTCGTCGATCCTTCCTTCTGCGATTTACTCCTCCTCCTCCTCCTCCTCCTCCTCCTCCCCCTCCCCCTCTGCCTTTTTCTCCTCTACGAACAAATGACAACGTCGATATCAGGTTCCCGGATTAGGTGAAACCCCAAGTGCAAAGCCTCCCAACGTGATCTTCAGGATGTTCACAGGCACCAGGTCGGAGAAGAAGAAGATTAAGAAGAAAAAGAAAATGAAGAAGATGAGGACAATGAGAGAGAGGAGGGGAAATGATGAAATACAGACCAGACGTCTATCTGTATTTATAAGTGCGTGTGTGTGTGTGTGTGTGTGTGTGTGTGTGTGTTCTAGCCCAAAAAGAATTCGTTAGTTTTGAACTAGATATTATCTAACTTGTCCATCTCGTTTCTTTCTTTCTCTCTTCTGTTCCCCTCCTTTTAGGAGTTGGAGGCCAGAGCTGGGCAAGGACTTCAGTAGACGTAGTAGAGGCTCGAAGTCGCCGAGCACACCGAAGGTGTACTGCCATTTTATATATGCGCCCTGAGTTTATTTGAGGATGTGAATGCAAATATTCTTCTCACTCCTAATTTATATGCTCTCTCTCTCTCTCTCTCTCTCTCTCTCTCTCTCTCACACACACACACACACCCTTTCCTTTCTTATTCTTCTCCTCCCTTCCCGTCGCCCTTGATGCTAGTTATCCCGAAAGATGAGACGTTCAACCAAGGGATCTATGGTCCGACCACGTTCCCCACATGCGTAAGCCTATCCTCCTCCTTCTTCTTCATCATCATCTTCTTCTTCTATGAATGACAAAGAGAGCTCTGCTTTTCATTATTCAATTTTTTCTTTTGTCCATCTCGCTTCTCGTACCCCCTCCACAGCTTTGAGTCATCGGCACCGCTGCCACTTCCCGTGAGCAAGATTCCAGAGCTTCTCGCCAGTCTCACAGCGAAGGTTGTCATCGATTAGTTTCTGAGCCTGCAATTTGTACAAATTGTCTGTCCGTAGCAAAGAGATCTGTCAAGGCAGTGTCTTTGAAATGCGAATTTGTTTTTAGCTTCTGCGTTTTATTAAAGTGTGTGTTAATGTGGAAAATGGTTTGATTCAGGATACTGGTTTGGACATCCGCGACAGGAAAAGGTGCGGTTGTTTGTTGCGAATTTTTGTGAACGCCACAATCCATTATATGTTTCTTCCGTTTTTTTGTGGGGAAAAGAGAACGGAGGGAGGGGGCGGGGGGGAGATTAGCGGTGGTTGTAAAGGATTGCCAGTAACAATTGCAAGATTATCATGGAGAAGTGCTCGTGATCTAACTTACTTCTTCATTATAATCGACCGGTTTCATTAGACGTATGCATTTGGGCAAGCATAAGCAGTGCTTTAAGGGAAATGGATTCTGCGACTGGATGGTCAGTGAGCCGTTGTGCACGAACAACTTATCCTTTCCCTTCTCCCTTTGCAACCCTCCTGCGAAATATCTCAACTGTACGTGTGCATTATTATCTCCATCTCTTTGCTGCTACTGCATAGTTGAGCTCGGGTTGGGCAACAGACAGAACCCACGGCCTCGTGATAGGAGAGTTCCTGAGAGAACTAGGATTGATAGAAGAGGTGCATCCCGAACACCAATCGAAGCCATTCGAAGACTCGAGCGGAAGGTGAGATGGTGTTGCTCCACATTCTGCTAACTCTCAACCTTCTCAAAATTCAGCATGATTAACATGTCAGTATTGGGCCTTCACTTCTTTCCGATTTCAGATTCTATCGATTTGTCAAAGATGGCGATTGAAAAAGCTCGAAGTTGTAGCTGTGGTCAAGTATTATAGAAATTTCATGCATAATTGCCCAGCTGTGCCATGGCACGGTCATGTCTAGATGTTGGATTCGATCAATGAATGATGCCATTGCCGTTTCATGAACGACAACGCATCTAGCATATGCCGGGATGGAATGTACACAGCTAGGGCCTATCATGTGTAGCGTGCTAGTCTACCACAAATGACATTGACCGTGCTAACTTCTGGATACCATGCAGTTGACGTCTCAGTTACATATCACGCATGACGCAAAAATTGATGGAAGCATACACATGCATGCATGCGATAGGAAAGAAACAGTTGTTGGACGTACAGCTGACATGATCAACGCATGCGCTAGCATCCTTTGATGAGCGCATTGTACATGCATGAAGATTTTGCACTCTTTCGGCATGTTGAGGGGGTTTTGCTGTGAATAAATGTCTAGACATGTGCTGCCGCCCGTTATCTCTACATGATACGACATTCAGAGCAATCATCAATCCACCACACGCATGAGCGCTGCCTTTTATTAAGTTCATGAATTAATGTGACTATTTCACCCTTTGCATGTAATTGTAATTATGTGGTTGCCAGCTCCTACGATACTACTACTAGGGTCACGACGACGAAGAAGGGGTATTACTAGATTTTTCTTCAGCCATATTATTTCCTTCCTTTTGTTCCGCCTGTTTTTGATCATCAGCTGAACTAGTAGCAGCATTTTTCGCCTCTACTTCCTTCTCTTTTTCTGTTGCCTCTTTTTCATCATCTTCATCCTCATCTTCATCATCATCCTCGTCGTCATCGTCATCCCAGCTATCTTCTACAAACTTCATAACTTTTCTATCATACTCCCTTCTGTTGCTTTGGTACAGCTTGGCGGCTTCTACGTTTGCCGGAGAATTAGGGTTTGGGTCGGTTAAGAGTGACTGTATCGAGGTGAGAATAGCAGCAATGTCGTAGATAGGGCTCCATTGATTTTGGAGAATATCAAGGCATATCTGTCCGTTCGCATAGACTGAAATAGAAAGAACGAATACAAAGTCAAGTTCGATCATCACATTCAACTTGATTTTTGGTCAATAAGGGGTGAAATTCTAATTACTGTTTGGGTGGAACATCTTGGTAACGAAGACGACTTTTGGAGGTTTGTTTGGGTAGTCCTCTGTGAACTCTAGGGTCAGCTTGAAGGTCCCACCTTCCCAGGGGGTGTCATCAGGTCTATTTTCCATCAAAATTCACATATGTTAAGCACACAGATGCTCAATTACACCATAAATAGGATCAACAACTTTGCAGATTTACGAAACAGTAAACCTCTCAATTGCATTCGTTTCAGGGGACTAATGGTTTTTTTAAAGAATAAAGGCTTCTTTTGTGTGATGGAAATACTATATAACTGTGGTCATTCATAACTTTCTACCCGAATATAACTGCACTCCATTTGAGGATGTTTGATTCTTCTGGCGCTCCTGTTACGCCTTGAGGTGGATCCTGCTGAAGGCGACGAAAGTCGCGCATCAACCTTCTCTTCGCTGGAGTCATTGCCATCGCAAGTATTCTTCGAAAAAATCACTGTGAAGCACAAAAAAATAAAATTCTCAGCTCGTATCACCATACAACCTTTTCCCTTCATAAATTTCTTTATTCTATAATGCATCCCATAAAACACCCTTTCGTTTCTGGTTCTTCAGGAGATAGTGTGAAAGATTATTCATATGGGCAATTAGAAATTCCCAATCCGTTATTTCTAGGCCTTTACAGTGCTGAGGGGTCCTTTCATTGCAATTTTTTGCAACCATGTGTTTGCAACACAATGCTGCGAAACGACAGCAGAGAACCATGCTGATGATCGTTCTACTGTCCGAATCAATTTACTCTAAAGTTTTTCGCTAGTGGATTCAATCATTAAAAATGTTGTATTTGTGAAGGTGCCCAACATTTTTACCACGTCAATGCAGTGTTTTGGAATTGGAAAATGTTAGGAAGGGGCGCCGTACCTCCTCCTCCTTCTAGCAACGCGCCAGCCGCAGTTGTCTATTTCAGAACTGCGACAAGCATATATTGTTGTCGCTACTCTGAAATAGGAAGATCTCAATCCCGAAGAGGAGGCTAGTAGCCTTTTCGACTTGCGACTTCCAAAAACTCTTGTCGCCTGGAGGAGGACAGAACGTTCCTTTTTGCTGATTGAAACAAAACAGCGCCGGAATATTAAGGACAAATTATACCGGGATAATATCCTAAATGATCTGCAGATTCCATAAAGGATTTGTAATCATCCTCTTGCATCGGTCTGCACGATGAGAATGCAGCGATGGCGTCGAGCCGCTGGAGCGATGACGCGATCCAGCACACGAAGGCGTATCACCAGGAAGGAGAAGAGTTGTATGAGCACATTCCATCAAAAACCAGGCCAGTCTAGGAAGGTTATGTCCAAATCGTCGTAGAGGGAGAACAGGCTATTTTTCCCTGTCGAATGAAGTACCATGGAGGACAGCTGATCTAGTGGTGTGGTTCAGACAACATTCTGGCAAAGAGCGAGCCGAGGCTTCGCAGGAGCTGCAACACTTTTTGGGGTAGATGTAGAAAGAGAAGGGAAGGGTTAGGCTAACATTAGGTTAACATTAGTGGATAGTCGACTCTCCAATCACTGCCTACAAGTACCCTACTCTGTTCTTTGCAGGGGGTATCAGTCTGGCAATACTACCACTTGCGGAACGATTACGTTCCTCTAACACCTCCTAAGGGAGCTTTATACGGAGTAGAGGTAGCAATTTCGAAGAATAGGTGCTCGATGCCTAAGAACAGTCGTAAAACAGGAACCGGATGTCAAAGACGGAGACAAAAAGAACCTCGAAGAAATCCAGATTCTCTTCTTGGGTGATTCCTTGGTAATATACAGCCCTTCTCATCTACGTCGATAAAATGTACGTTATCTTGAACACTGGAACCTTAGGTGATTGGAATTGGGTGTCCTGATCGTCAAGAAGGCCCGGTTTTTGCGCGTCATATATCGAGAGTTGCGGCACGGGCATTGAAAAAGCGCGTGTGTTGGAGAGTGAGAATTAATTATAGGGAATCTAGTCGTATATACTCACAATATAAATTAATCTGCAAAAGGTTCTTGGAATTGATGGGGGGGATGTGAACAGTATGCGCGAGAAGCTCGTAAAGGAGATGGAGGAGACTGTAGGAAAAGATAGCTCAAAGGTTTATATTACTTCTTGAGTAATCCACGAACATAAAATCATAAACGTACTCGAGAGGATAAAAATATCACCAAATTCTGAGTTTATGCTGGTGCAGGTCACAGCAGTTGTGATAATGTGTGGGCTGAATGACTACAAGCGCCTGGTCCAAGAGGGGCGAATGCCTTCCAGTTTCAAAGAGGATCTTCGGGTTGTCACTTTCATCATTATTTCTCCTCTACGTGTCTGAATTATATACTTCTGACAGAAATTAATTCGAGAGATTAAAATCGTCGTTGGAGAGCAAGCTCGGGTGGATTTACCAAAAGATGACTGGGAGTATTTATCATAGACTTAAACTTGCCATGGCTTCTTTACTTCTCTCCAGATCGTTCTCCCAGCACTACCTATAGATCGCGCACCATTGTTCAAACCATTATTTCCGTTAAACCAGATACTTTACAAGGTTTATTATAGACTGACAGAGTTGGAGGATAGTTAATTGAATCAATCTCACTAGGTGGCTAAGATTTGGGACCATCAAAAACACTTACTCTCTGGGGAGGTACAAGCATAATTCTGAATCTTAATAGTCAAAATTAATTGTTTTGGCGAATAATTGGGCTAAGGAAAACGAAGTGAAATTCATTCGCGAGCCAGAGCACTACAAAGAGGATGACTGGGCTATAGATGGAATACATCCGAGTGAAAAGGGTATTATAAAAATGGGTTGGAAGCATAAACGAAGATTATAATTTTAGTTTTCATCAGGTTACAGAAATTGGGCGGATCATATTGTGAAGAAGGTATCAAGTTTCCGTTTCAGTCTTAATTATATTAATTTTCATTTTTGTAGATGCTCCCTGGGTTAGAAAATATTCACTCTGGGGAATCTAATTCTGGATTATAGCACGTCGCTTGAAGGAGAAAACATCAAATACGATTGTGACGCAAATAATACGTTCATTACTTCATGTGGAGTCTCCAATTTTTGTTCTTGCAACGCATTTCTTTGCATGCAGGTGCATTCATATGCTATGTACATGCGCTTCGTGTGTGTTCATGTATTCACGTTATACAAGTATGTGCGGACTAGCTATAAAGTTGTATGCATAATATTCTTGGCGAATTATGCAAATTATAAATGCTGCGTACTTAAGGCGTATATTAGCGGACAAGCTAGTGTGAATATTCGGCTATCGAACGCCTCGAGCGCATTATCTGTCAAGGGTATGAATTTAAGCTCATGCTAGCATGGCCTATTAAAGGCGTGTCGAAGGCGCATGAACGTACGACTACTATTACTGCGCTGTATCTTCGCCAGGTATAGCTTGCACACTTGCATGTGAGCGATGTAATGGATTAGGGTGAAGTTCTGCTTACTATTCCAATTATTTAACATAGCAATGACTTCTGATCGAAAAATTTTGTAGTAATACTGCTCCGTATATAGTTAATACTACGATAATTGTCCTACGTCGTTAAACGAAAATTTGATACAAGACCCAAGTTTCTGTTTGAAAATATTTAGGTGTAAATATTTAGATAGTATCACAAAATAATCGAAGATCTTCTCACCATATTATGTGACTTCACTAAGGCCATCAATCGTTCGCTTTTGTTCAGTGGATTGAAATACATCGATATTCTAGCATCTGCGAAGTGACTCCACGTCTCCCCTATGCGAAAACATAATTTAGTACTTGTGATAATCTTAAGTCTCGGATAGATGACCCAAAGCTGGTTTCAATGCAGTTGGTCCTTCAGCTCGGACGGTGCTGTTTATCACCTGTTGAAAATAAATCAATTTAATGCGAATTTACTGTGCAAACGAAGCTTACGTATACCAACCAGAAGTGCAAGGTTGAATCTCTGAGCTAAAGTTTGAATTCTTCTTCCTGTCTCAGCCATTAGAGCAAGTCCTGTAGGAATAAGACAGATGTATACAACTCTAAAATGTTGTTTTTGTAGTCGCAGAGATTACCTCTAAATTTTTTGGTAAAGGGAGCAATTATTCCAATGGAATCTATGATTAAAAGGCGTAATCTCCGAAAGAATGGATCGTTCTGAAACATTTTACATTAGAATCTAAACGTAACAGCGTTCGAAAGAAACATAACCCTATTTTGAAGTTTCGATTTGATTTCTTCAAGGACCGTATTCAACGCAAATGCATTTACCGCCTTGTACACTTTGATCTGCTTTAATCCTTGTCGCAGCGGCTATTCAACCAATCATGTCAAATCATATATGCAGGAAGTTCCAATCTCCGATTAGATACCTTTGTGGTGAACGCTTGATATAAGGTTTGAACTCGAGTTGGAGAAAATGTGTTTGCCGTGTCAACATAAATGATAGAGTCTTGTGAAACAGCGGCAAGATATGAGGCCACAGTCAGGCATAACTGAAGGGTAAATTGAAACCAAATAATGAAAATATTGATGCGATTAGGATTTCACAAATTCCAAAAACTTGATTCACAATTGCCACCAACTGTAAATATTACCTGCGTTTTACCGATGGATGATGACCCAACAACTTCCAGCACCTCTCCTGTATTTATTCCTCCACCAAGTAAAAGATCCAACCTGGGCGTTATAGCCATGCTTAGACATTAGGGTTCGTCTCTAGCACATAATGAATACTACTTCTTGAAGCCAGATTGAAACCAACGATAGTTTGCGCTATAAAGATCTCCCCAAGTTCTTAAAGTTTTGACCGGACATAGTTCGATATTACTAACTGTGAGAGGTGACGATGTTAGAATACGGTAATCGGCAAAGCATTACACTCAGCTTCATAAAGATCTTTTTATTATTATATTCCTTGCCTTTGCGCTTTCGTTTTCTTGGTTGTGGACGTGTCGACTGATCTTGACGTTTCGCCATTGGATCGACAGAAAGATTAGGTTTTACTTTCTCGTCAACTTCCTCATTCACTTCGTCGCTCACAGATAATCGGCATCCCTCATTTTTCAACTCTTTTTCTTGTCCTTGCACGGTTGCTGACAACGTCGTTGATGATTTCATGGATGGTGGTTTATGGTCTACCTAGGCCTACTATGCTCCTCGAAGAACGAATTATGGAAGGCGAAAGGGAGCTTAGCTTACATGCGACGGAAGTATCAACACATGAAACAGCGTCCCGCCAATTTCTCAGGAAATTTCTTACGTCGTAGATCTATGAGTAGATCTAGGATTTGCCCTGCTCGGATTTCAGGATTTCCATGAATAGTAGAAATACCTGAAACAGGCCAACCTACTGAACACAGAATTTGTTAGGCAAATTTTGAAGTGGGGGGTTTGGAGGCTGCAAGACCAGAGACTCCCAACAATCCAACCAAATCAACGAAGAACAGTGCAAACAAATGTGATTTTTCAACCTGCGACAATGCACATGTAAAAATTCCGACCTTTCGTCTAAGGCGTTCTTTCATGGAAGAGGTCCCAACTGAGGGCTTAAAGGTGAGCATCTGATCAACAGAAAACACTTTCACAAAAGGCTTCATTTCATCCATGACGTAGGGTGAAAACCACATGTATTTTTACACAATTTGTGTCAAGATTTTTCGTCCAATCCAGTTGCCCAATCAGGTCAGCCTCTCCCCCACCCCTGCCGTTTGCTGCACCGCTCCAGAGGGGAGGTTATTTTATGCCGAAGGAGCGAAATGATTAAAATCCAAAAAACGATGGGATGTCGTTGACTGGGTTTTAGCATTGATTGTATTTAAAAGAGATGCCAGAATCAGAAAACTTTAAAACGATAAGGGAGCAGTGGCCTTCTACATGCAATGATATACATTTAACAGTTTCCACCCCCATTTATGATCACGAATGATTGAAACACTGTGATTTCTAATATTTTATTACTTGCCATTTACCAGTGGAGATTAATTAGAAAGGGAAAAGATGAGCGGGTACACGAAGGAGGACATGCAAGCGCTTCTGAAAAAGAAGGAGGAACGCCTTGCTAGGCTGAAGAGGATGAAGGAAGAGCGTAAGAAACGGCAAGAGGCTAGAAGAAGAGCAATGGCAAGTACTGTAGCGAAGACCGAAGACCCAACGTAAGAGAAACAAAACACCCCTCGCGTATATTTTCAGAGCAATACGCAGGTTAAGTAAGAACGTATCGAAATAGAAATATTTCATCTTGAATCGGATTCCGATTCAAACAAAAAATCGTTGCGCTGTCGCAGTAAAAGCTTTGTAAAACAGTTCCTTGAATATACTGTATTGCTGCTGCTGCTGCCGTTCGATTTAATTACACTCCATATCATTAATAAAAAGATGTTTGAGGAGCGTGTGTTTGAATTGGTTTCTTGGTACTTGGAAACTCTATGGAAAATCATCCCCTTCCTAATTTTTTGGCAAATAAGTGAGGATGGATTTGGAGAGTTGGAGGACATTGAGTAAATAGGCATTGTATTTTTCCTCTATGATTTACCCTCTGCTGTGGCGCAAGCGGCACTTCATACATAGCCCAAATCAATTCCTTTTAGATCTGATTGTCTACCTGACAACGCTTCTTCTTTTATTAATAGAACGGGTACTGACGTTTTGGGTGTAGCTCCAGTGACGACTAGTGGGGGAACAGAGAATAGCAACGACGGAAATGCTGGTGCTTCAACCCCTGCAAAATCTGTAAATCTCACAGCGAAAGCATCGGAAGTATTGAAGAGTATCAGCCACATAGTGTCCCCTGCAAAGAAGGAAGTATATCATATAGCATAATACTACAAATTTCTCAAGTTGTGATTTTCACAACGAAAATGTTGATATTTCCGTTTCATGGCTCGACTCTTGATCGGGGATATTTCTTCAATGTGATAATGTTATGGCCTGCTGCTGCTGCCGATTCAACGTCACCATTGCTTCCATTCTGACATTCATATGGCCTTTTATTACCCAATTCCCCCTCTTTAATACCACCAGAAGGCGGAATTAGGTTTCAGCTCAAAGATTACGCACAACATCCAGCCCGCGCCGCGCGTCATTTGCTATGATAAAGTAAGTTGTATGTCAGCTCTTGTGCCCATTTCTGTCACTTGCTTATCCGTGTTGTTCTTTCTCCTCCTTCTCCTCCTCCCTCTCCTGTCTTATCTTGCAGGGTATCCAAATCAAACTAGAGACGGAAAAGGAAGCAGAGTTGAAGGAGGAGTTAGAGGTATTCCAGAAACACTTTCTCTGGGAGAAAATGAAGACGATCTTTGAAAATGAATATCTGTTCCAATGCACGCTTGATTGCGAGATGATAGAATGTACCTGCTGGATGTAAAACATTTGAAAAGAAACAGAAGCAGCATTGGATAAGAAAAATAAACACATTAGAAACACTTAGATGATGTCTCTTATTAGCCGAGCCATAAGTGTTTGCTTTCCCCCCCCTTTCGTATGTTCAGAAAGCATTAAAGAACTCGGTTGGGTGTGGCCCAGGTATTGGCTACTTACAACTTACTTTGACATGAAAAACAGAATAAAAACCACACTATTGTCTGTGTTGGCTGGATGTCTGGTGTGCACTCCTGAAGAGGGTGATGATGATGAATTAATCAACTCTAATAGATGACCAGGAGGGCTCGGTTGGCTTTGAGGGCGCTACAAAGATTAAGACAGAAGTCAAGAGTATAGAAGACGAAAGGGCAGAAGAAAAGGCGTTTCAGGTATATGTATTCCTTCACTTCCCCTCCTAGGGGAGGAGTTCTTTAGTCGCTATGGTTATTCTCATCATTCTCTTCCACCTCCCACCCTCAATGCTGCAGGCTCAGCTATTACCGCTTGCGGAGAGAAAACGCATCATGCGGACAGAACATTTCCTCGATTTTTTCCGCTCATCTTCGAAGGTGCTCCTTACCATTTTCAGGACATGCGTATCGTGCCAATAATGAGGAATGGGAGCGCACACATACACACACACACACACACACACACACACACGTACACACACGCGCACGCACACAGACGTGTAAAATTATGCATAATAAATGCTCAGGTGGTTGAAAGAGCTCTAAAACAAAACGAGGTAGTATTGCGAGGCAGGACAATGCCTACCTACTACTAAGAGCCCTGCTTCAACATCTCCATTCCCCCCCAACCTTGGTTCCTTTTTCGTGCCTATTCTGGTGCGCGCGTGTGTGTGCGTACGTGCGTTGATTGAAAGCTTTACTGGTAGGAATTCGACGTGACGATCGACTACGCGAAGAAGGATGATATGATGGATGAGAAGGAAGAAGCTATGGTGGTGGCCAATTATATTGCAAAATAGCATAAAGCACACACACATAGTTATAATATATATATATATATATATATATATATAATTGATAAGGCAGATATTGTTGCTGTTTTTACAAATGCATTATCCTCCTATCAAATTCTTATTCATTGCATTTGAGAATGAATTGTTCTTATATTTCTTCGCTTCCTCCCCCTCCTCCTCCTCCTCCTCCTCCTAGGTGTCCGAGACATCCAACTTCTCCTATGGTATTATTATTACGTTCACATCCTCCTCTCCATCATCCGCCTTCATATTGATATGATCCAACCAACCCACTTTTGTGTGAATAATATCTGTACTCTCATCAACCGCACGGTGACACACTTACACTCACACTCACACGTACACACATATACACACATATATACAGACAGACATTACCTCATCTCATCCTTGTCGATGATCAGGCATGCGAACGCAAAACCGCCCCATCACATCAATAACCTGGAGCCCAAAACACGACAGTCTCTTCCTAGTTTCATACGCAGCGCCGCACATTGAGCATCTATCAATGGATCCTGACGGCCTTGTCCTTGTTTGGTCAACCCACACGCCCGACCGCCCCGAATACGTTTTGACCTGTCAAAGCGCGGTGCTGGTAGCTCAGTTTCACCCAACGAAGCCAGAGGTCATCATCGCAGGAACAAAGTCAGGGCAGGTCATTGTATGGGACATGAGCGTAAAGATAACACCCGTCAACCGCACATCGCTCAGCCAAGGACACACTCACCCCGTTTACGCTATGGCGTGTGTGCCCGCCGTGAATAAGGCCTACAGCGTGCTTTCGGTCGGTCTTTAGGAAGGAGTAGTAGTGTGCGAGTGTCGCTTGCTCTTGCTTTGGGTGGTTATGTGTAGTTGTAGTAGACCAAGCAAGAATGCTCCGGAACTATTCCGAATATGTATGTGTATGAGCGATATTGATCGTCTGTGTCGCCAATGGATGGATCATCATCAATAACAACAATAACAACAACAACAACGATGATCAGGTATCCACCGACGGGCACGTGTGCATTTGGCAGGACATTGACCATTTGGAAGAGCCCTCCACAGAGCTCGATATGCAGCTTGTGGGCAAGAAGGCTGATGTGAAGGAGCGTGACATCACAACGACGTGTTTTGGGTGCTGTTATGATGATAATGATGATGATGATGATGATGATGATGATGGTTTCAGCGGTGAGATTTGCTTTTGTTGCTATTTGCTTGGTATGCTCATATAATGGCAATTACATCAGCTTTGTAGGGCGTGACTCCAACTCGCTAGTGATGGGTTCCGATGAAGGTCGTATCTCTCGCCCTTCCTCCCTCCTCTGGTCTCTTATTCTCACCACACATGTCCTCATCACTGCCTCCCTCAGGCGTTCTCTACAAAGCTCGAATCTACGATGGAAACGCCTCACGCGGCATCTACTCATTCATCAGTGGAGCTCATAAAGCACCTATCACCAACGTGGGATTCCGCCCCCCCATCAAGGGACTGCCACCCGTGATGTCCGAGCTGTACGTTTAACATAATACCACCTCGTCGAGACGATATCACTCACCAACGAAGAACGAGGAGAATAAGACCGAAAGACAGAGAGGAAGACTCACACACACACACACACACACACACACACACACAGAGAGAGAGAGAGAGAGAGAGAGAGAGAGGGAGAGAATCAATTAATAAAAAAAGAGTGACAACATCACATTAATACCAGCAAAGCCGTGGTGATGATGATGATCATGCAATAATTTCCTCTGGGTCGCTTCCTCCTCCTTCCCCTCCTCCTTTCCCTTATCCCGGTAGGTATATCACCTCTTCCTTCGATTGGACAACAAAGCTATGGCACACAAAGACTCGTAAACCACTATACGTATTCGAAAGGTAAAGCTGCTGCTGGTGATGATGAGGATGGCGATAATGACTACGAAGTGTTTGTGTGATACAACATTGCTGCTATTATGATGTATCTTAGATCAAACCATTCACGATTGTTCTAACTTCCTACCATGTACTCATACGTCTGTCGTGCGTGGTCTCTCTCTCTCTCTCTCTCTCTCTCTCTCTCTCTCTCTCTCTCTGTGTGTGTGTGTGTGTGTGTGTGTGTGTGTGTCACCACCATAGGTGCAGGGATTACGTATACGATGTGAAGGTAATTGAGGACTTGTGCTCAGCTTGCATAACAAACAGCCTCTAGTAGTTGTAGTAGTAACGATGTGATGATGGATGAGAAGTATTTTCAACTTTCACATTCTGAGGAAGCACGAGAGTAATAATAATTATAATAATAATAATAACAATAAATAGCTTATGTTCTCAAATAACTTCCTCACCGCACACTCCTCCTCCCCCTCCTCTCAGTGGTCGCCGGTACACCCAGCCATCTTTGCTACGGGGGATGGAAATGGTAGTGCTATCACAGAAGCTAATAGATAAGAGGACACATGCAGCAGCAAAGAGTCCTCCTGGTGCTGCTGCTGCTGCTGCTGCTGCTGCTGTGTGTGTGTGTGCCTTTGAGCACAACTTTATATAGTCATACCATCATCATCATCATCATAATCATCATTTTTATTTTGACATCTTGATGCACGTTACTGGTGGCACTGGTTGATCAGGGATGTTGGACATCTGGAACTTGAACAAAGACACAGAGTTGCCTACTCAGAGCGTCATGGCAACCGAGAAGGTGCGGCGGATATTATATATATATATATATATATATATATATATAGAGAGAGAGAGAGAGAGAGAGAGAGAGAGAGAAGAAATCCATTGGTGTACTCTTTACCCCCCTCCTACCCCCCCCCTCCATCTATCCTTTCTTCGTGTCGCGTGCTTGTTGTCAAAGCGCGGAACCGCACAGCCAGACGCTGTTCTTCATGAGCTTCCTGGCTGTTAGTTTCGCGTAGATTATATCCATTCATTATTGATGATGATGGATCCAATCGGTGTGCAGTTGTTGTCGCCCATAGTAAATTCAATGGGTGGTGAAAAAGCCTTCGATCAGATATTTGTTTTTGGTGAAAAGTAGCTTAGTCGTAGAGGAGGAGGAGCGGGATGTGGGGATAAAGAGCAATCCCAATATAAAAACTACTTTCTCAAACTTCCCTCTTCTACTACTACCACTACTACTACAACAACTACTACTACTACATCATGATATATGAATAAATTACTCATTTTCGTCATCATCATCGATTCATGCCAAACACACTGATTCTTCTTCTTCGCGCTTACGTATGGCATCGTCGGTGTTATCTGACTTTTACTGCTCAGGACCGATCTGTTGGCAAACTAGCATTCTCAAATGACGGTGAGGAGTGAGTAGTAATAGTATCAGTAAGGGAGAAAGAAGGAGAGAAAACACCAAGAACACACCCATCATGTCTTCATATCTTCTCAATAACGAGGATGATGATCATGGAGGGCGACCTGTTACCATCTACCCCCCCCCTGTTACTTACTAATCTTCGCAGCTGCTGCTTATGAGCTGATCATTTGCTCGTTTCTCCTAGGACGCAAAATTGCTGTGGGTTCGTCTTCTGGGAACGTGAAATTGTGAGTGCATCTTTAACCTCTCCAACAACGAATGCATTAAGAATACATGAGGCCGCCTCTCCAGTATCGTCATCATCATCACAATCATCATCACCATCATCATCACAATCATCATAATCATCATCGGTCGTTGTTGTCGTCAGGTTCACTCTGAACGAGAATCTAGCGTGCCCTGTGAAGGAGGATACGGACAAGTTTTATGAGTCGATGCGAGCACGGTTGCAGGTGATTGATAGATGATGATGACGACGACTTGATGTCGGGGATGATGATGATGATGCTGATGATGAACGTCGTGTTGTACAATTCGTTTATATTGTCTCTTCACTATGATCCCCATACTCTCCATATGGTACATATTCATTCTCCTGTCGTTGTGCTGCTCCTGATAGGTGATGGCGCAGCTGCAGAGCCAGCAACAAGAGGTACCAACAGCGCTCTCTTTGTCCTCACCAAACAATCTCATCAATATCATTATTTCTTCATCTGACCAAACTATGCATCTCCCTCCCCCCCCCTCTTCCATCTACTCTCCAGAATGAGAAACTGAGACATTACTCCTCGAAGAGCTACTCGAATATGCCTGCAAACATACACTCGCTTCTGAACTCGGATAGGTAATAGCAGCATTTCATATGGCGGCGGAATCAAGAAATGTGTGAGAATTACATAAAACTCCAAAGCGGGCAAAGACAGCTATTGCTTCTGACTGCTATTAATATGTTTGAAACGTTCAACATCTATCGTAGCCATACATATCATCTAGATCGTTCGTCGTCACGGACTGTCACATTTTCTTGCGCACAACAAATGCGCGTAACGTAGCAAAGCATCGGCAATTTTGCACTTTTGCGCGCAAAAACTGAACTAAATGTCGAAGAGACCGTGATGGACAATCAAGTACTGGCGTGATGCCATTTTCATGCAACTGCAAATTGCGATTTGAACATCACATGAAAGCTCGCTCTTTGTTTCTTCGTGAAATTTTCACCGATCTAGCGATTTTGTTCAAACTTGCTAGCTTGGTTCAGCAGAAAGGGAATCGAATTTTGCACCAGACTAGCTAGCTAGCAGAGTTAGAGAGCATGCTAGCATGCTGAATGCCATTTGCTAGGTTCTTCCCTTGAATGCAACGGAGAACACTGCCAAGAATGAGCGAAAATCAAGAATCGCGATGACAAGACAATTGGAAAAGCTTAGAAAGGTGCTGGATAGAGAGTGCAACAGTGTCTAACACCGGCGACAAAATGAAAATGTGTTCAATGGTGTGCACATGCTTATGCTGTACGCATGTTGAAGCAAGCATGACAACAGCCCCTACGGATTTGCATACGCTTTGCTGAAAAGCTTGAAAGTGAGCGCCCTGTGTCATCTTAAGCGATTAGGCTGCGCGCTAAGCATTCCATGGTGCCATTAGGCCTTAATTATGATTGGCGTCATTTAATTAATTAACTTTTCTCACGCTCGTCATATCTAGATATGTGTACATACACATGTGCATGTATACACGCAATTAGAAGCGATCTGGAAAGAGCATGGGAGAGATTGTCATCCTAAGATCAAAATAAAAGATGGCAACGTTCAGGAATCTATTGCGATTAGAGAGGTGCATGTGTGCATTGTGTTCGTCGCTGTGATCGTCGATTCTTCCATTTAGTTGTTCTCACCGAGCCTTGTCAAGAACGAAAATACCGATTATTTGCCTGAATAGCCTCCAGGGAGCCTAGAAATTTTAATTCAGTTAATGTTGTCCGAATTCAATCACATGTTTAGCATAGGTGATGGTGATGGTGGTGGTGGTGGTATTAATAGTGATTGCAGTCCTGTGAACACTATACGAATTCGTATTACCCCCCGATAAAAGGAGCTGATTCCTCCCTCGGATAAAAGTGTGGAGACCGTAGAACTTCAGAATTAAAGAAGAAGTGTGAGAGGCTACTTGCAACTTTGATTGATAAGTCAAGAGATGTGATTGTAGGAATATGAACTACGTACATAAATTCGTTTGCTACCTGTGAGTTTTGAACTTAGCTCCCTCTATGTCGCCTATGTACATTTGCGTTGTGTTTGCTTGATTTGAGAACTACAACTATCATGGGATATTCTCCAACTGAAATTAGGCCTGATAAACCTCTTGCTTGCACACGTATAAATCCCGCTCTTGCTCTCTTCTCTCTCTCTCTCTCTCTCTCTCTCTCTCTCTCCCTCTCCCTCTCTTCCTCTCCATTTTTTTTAACACACATACACACTGAGAGAGAGAGACAGAGAGAGAGGGGGGGGGGGGGGAGGAAAGGGAGGCACCGCGGAGGATGGTAGAGAGAGAACACATAGGAAGAATAACAGTATAAGACTACCTTGAATACATGTTTTTATCGTATCACACGGATGCGAAAGGTAGCACGCAAAAAGGCCACCTATGAAACAGATTCAGTAGTAACGATATCACTTGCAGCGAGAGAGAGGGAGAGAGAGAGAGAGAGAGAGAGAGAGAGAGTGAGAGAGAGAGAGAAATGAATAATCGCTCATTATTCAAACTTCATATTCTAGAAACAAAGAAGAATTCGCGCAGTAGGTAGAGATAAAAGTAGCATTGAGCTAGTGGTGCCAAGAGTACTGCTATAACAGCTACTACTACCGCAAACAGAGCCTATTGCCCGACATCCCTCTTCGTTCCTGATGATGACCGAATAAGTTTTGCCAGAAGAAAACGATGAGAAGAGAATTATGAAAACTTCCAAACGAACGAACAACACAGATCATTCCTTTTCTTTTATGATAATTATCCATAATTCAGTGCCCCGACTGTTGAATGAAAGCAACCCCCCCCCCCTCTCGAGTCATAGGTAGTCTCAAGCCTTACTACCAGGATGGAAACGATTTCTGCAGAAGTTCCCGGATCACAGGAGTTACACCTAGATACCTATTTCAGGAGCCCAGCAACGACACACAAACAGGGTCATACGAGGACAAAAACACACGAAGAAGAAAATGCTTGGAAGGATGCCCCAGAGATCAAGGTGTTCTTCGTATCATGTCTAAAGAGACAGAGATATATAAAGATAGCTGTATAGCCAGCTTAGCATGCTGCTGCTGCTGCTGCTGCATTTGCGTGCAGTGTCAACTAACCCTCCTGTGTAAACTCCCTCACGGAGAGCAGTCATTGTTAGGCCTCTAGTCCTGATGGGATGATAGGGTTGTTTTGAGGCAGTAGCAGCAACACCAAATACGAACGACATGTGGTCATTATCCGAGCATATTCACGCTCATTTGTATCCATAGGTCAGATGGCATAAAGAAGGTATGGGAAGGGGGGAAATGGAAAATAGGAAGCATGTGAGATGCATTTCAATAAGATTGGAGAGTAGTGAATTAACTACTACCACATGGATGTGCCATATGACGAAATCTGGCTTGCTGCAGAAAGTAACGATCCCCCTATGAAATACAATCATCAGTAGTATATCAGAGGCCACGCACTTAACCACAATGCTGCTTAGGGTTTGAAGTTGTAGATCTTGCCTAACCTTTTCTCTGCTGCTGTATCATGATCAGCTCAAGCGGTCTGCGTGGCAATATAATAATATGAGATGGCGCAAGGAAACCAGCTATGTGAATGATCTATGTTCTATAAAGGATCATTTTTCCAAAGATAAGAGACAAAAACTACCCTCCTATGACTGCTGAAGTACCGCCAGCGCCTATCGCTGCCACGATTTGCTCCCCAGCCCTAATCCGTATTTCAGAAACATCATTAATTGTGCCGAGCGTTGCTCGTTTACAATTCGGGTTTAATCCAACGCACGTGAGTTCTCTTGACATTTCTCCTTTAAGCATTGCTTTTTTCAATCGGCCATTGACCGTGAACTGGCGAAAATAGTTGAACACACAGCTCGTTAGACCTCGGGATTAAAAGCGTCGTGATGTGTGGAGTAGGAACCTGCCAAACTGTACACGACACGAAGTTGGCGCAGTTGGAAAAGTAGCCTCGATATCTGATAGAGTTAGCAAGGCGAAGATCTGGTGATCATTGGTTGTGCGTTGATAATGGGCACAAAAGTCTACGTTATTCTCGGATCCAATGTGAAAGGGAGTCCCTGTTGTCGCGCGTTCTTCCAATAGTTCGTAGCCTGTAGGAGGGAAACCTGCGATACGGGAATACAATTGTGATTTTGAGGAAGAACGAGATATGTGTATTTGAAGGATTTCATCTACTGTATTACCTCCATGAGCCCGCAAATACCTCCTACAACCTGAAACACAAATAGTAGTAACTTGTTTAGGAGCTGTCCCAACTCCTCGCTCTGACTCTCTCAAGGCACCATGTTTTCTCGTTCACTCAGGTTTTGCATAGTTGCGAAGATAAACGCTGGCGCTGAATGCGGATCAGCGACGTGAGGTTGGGGGGGGTTCCAGAAGAGTATTCGTTGATCCTGGCAGAGCACGTGGCAGCGTGGCAGAAATCTGTACGGGATACCAGGCTCAAAACCGATTTTCAAAACAGCATAACTGTTGCTTTTGTTCTGCTGTACAATCGTATGAGCCAATATTTATATCGGAAAACATCGAGTGTATATCTCAAGCTGGTTTCGTACTTGCGCCGGCTGCCAAAACTGCCGCGGAATTCTCCGGGAATAATTTCAGGAATTGTGATTTCTGGGTGGAATCGCCTAGTTCTCTTTCTCAGGGAGCGGGGAATAATCGTACCTGTTTACGGTTCATGACATCTGCATTTTGGATTGGTCCAGTCGTTCAGTAAAAATCACATGTAAAACAAACCTTAAACTTTTTGCGAAGAGCCCGGAGCAGAACGAGCATCTGCATACAGATGTGATGAGGGTCAAAATGGAGACTTAATTGTTACAGAGTCATGATTTATTGCCTGCCGCAACGCGCAAGTTTGCCATCCTAATTTGGAAATGGACACGTCGCAGCTTCTCTCGCGCGATTTCACCCACAGGCAACGGTTGACTCCGGTTTTTGATGAATTCAGCATGATTCTCCTTGTCGCTGACAAGCATAATAAGGGCATTTTTGGGGAGTCTTTGAGGCTTCGTGCGAATTAGTTCTGTTTCAAATCTCAATCTCTTCGCTCCCCGCCTTCGACTATGTTGGAACTCCCTTTTCCCTCCCCCCCTTCCCCAATTTTCTACCTGCATTGCGTTGTAGTCATGAAATGCATGTTTCCTACATACTCTCGCATCACTCCGATTAAAACCAAATGTGTGGAATTTGCCCCTTATTCATATCGACACCTGCATGTTCAATTAACCCCCCCCCTTTGGATGGGATGTTTGACGAATCGATTAGAGTTCTAGGGCTTTAGATAAAATAATTTTTCATTCTCCGTGTTAACATGCGGTAATACGATGTGCTGGCATAAGATAATAGAGCCGCCTTATGAAGTTAACGTCTGTCCTTTTCGTGTGTTACTCAGGTCTGCGATTAAGCAACTCCTCCGCCTTCGATCCCACACCTCAAAGCTCCAAAGAGTCACCACTGGTCTCAAAGACTCAATCATCGAAAAATTTGCCGAGGATGAACATCTTAAGAAAGCTATTGCAGACGCTGAGCATGTTTTTGAGGTAAAATGTAATTGGAACCGCCACAGCGTGAACTGTTCATAAATTGTCTGCCTTTCGTAGGAAAAGAAAGCCATCTACGGCGATAGCATTCTCAAGGATGAGGCAGAGTTGCTAAATGGTTTCCAAGAAGGATACGTCAACTTCTACCACCCTGATTCTATTATGCCATTCGTCCCCCTGGCAGCTAAAGGTGTACTGGAAGAGCATTCACAGAGAAATTCCGTGAGTGACATCACAATCCGATCTCTAACACGTCTCCATATCTCCCAAAAGGTCCCTGGATTGTAACTCTTCACGGAGCAGTGATGCACGACTCCGGTGGATACGGTAATAACCCAATTCTCCTTACTACAGCTCATGGCCCGTCGTAACTCAGTTGATTATTCGCAGGTATGCTTGGTTTCGGGCACAACCCAGATTTTTTGATGCCTGCTGTTGGTGGAGAGCACTGCATGGCCAACGTTATGACTCCATCGTTCAGGTAGCCATGATAACGAAATTGTGTTATGGATCCGTTTCGACATAAGCGGAGGTCCATCCGCACTGTCACTGTATTGCAATAATCACGATGAATACTTCGGTGTGGCAACGACTTACTTACAATATGTACCACCCTTCCAGCCAACTTCGATTCACTTCCGCTATCAAGTCCCAAATCGGTTGGTCACGTGGAGGAGAGTGTCCTTATGCAAAGTTCGTGTGCATGAACAGTGGTTCCGAGGCTGTGGAATTCTCAGCTAGGTTGGTTTCTTGCTTCTACGAGTGATTTCCTGATGTCTGTCACACAAGCATGAGCGTTGTTGTTGTTGTTGCAAAATGATAACATCTCAGGGTTACCGACGTGCATGCGAAGAACATGACCGCTCCAGGAGCGCCTCACGAGGGAAGGAGGATACAGATGATGTGTATGCAAGGTAAGAACGAAACATTTGCGGGACATTTGAGAGATGCTGCAATCTAATGAATTTGACATTTTCCTCTCTTCCAGGCGGCTTCTACGGTCGTACATATCGTCCCGCTCGTCTCTCCGAGAGCTGCCGTGATGTCTACAGAGAGCACCTCGCATCCTTCCAGTAAGCCATCATCGACCAACAACCCAATTTTTTGTTCCCCCCCCCCCCCCTCTCACTGACGCATTCCGCGACCGCCGCTAAATCAAGGGATGATGACATTAATGATGATAGGTACCCTGAGTGCCATGCCCCCATCGCTGTGGAGCCCAACAATGTGCAGGCTTTGGAAGACGCATTTGCCATGGCGGAGGAGAAGAACATCCACATCGAGGCGCTTTACGTCGAGCCGGTAAGCAAAGAGGCCAGCGCCAAGCTAATGAAGGACGACAGAGTTTGTTAGTCATCACTCTGCTGTGTCTTATACTTGCACATACACATTGTTTGCAGGTTATGGGAGAAGGCCAGCCTGGGAAAATCATGAACCGTGACTTTTATGACAAGGCTAGGGAGCTTACCAAAAAGCACCATTCGCTCCTCATCATCGACTCCATTCAGGTTGCGTTGGGTTGCGCTAACAGTTGTCCAATCCTCTTCTCTCCATTTTCATCCATTTCACTTCTATACTCTTCTTAGAGAAGATATATGTAAATATCATATATATATATATATATATATATATATATATTTGTGCATGTTCCCCTTCTAGGAAAATAGTAGTCTGACGATGACTGGCCCTTTTCTTCTTCGATATTGTTCTTAGGCGTCTCTCCGTGCAACTGGATCTCTCTCGATCTCAGATTACCCAGGCAAGTCCAACAGATCCCGTCGTACATAGCGGTTTTTCACTCAAAAAAATACTGATTGACGTACATATATCATCGTTACAGAAGGGCTGACGACGGCATGCATAGAATATTCACACCTAACTTTCCTCGATCTACTATCTTTTAGGCTTCGAGGATTGCGATGCTCCTGATATGGAGACTTACTCCAAGGCGCTTAATGCCGGACAATACCCTCTCTCGGTACAACTACTGAGGAGGATCAATGCCGACAATTACACCAACTCCCCTCCCCCTCTTCCGCACCCCCCAAGGCCCCTCCAAAAGATTTTGCCATGTTTCATAAGACCTGACTCTTAAGAAGAAGAAGAACAACAACAACAACAATCGAGAAAGATGCTTACTTTTTCAGTTGTTCGATATCTCATTTCCTAACTACGTACGTACGTACATCCATCCATCCGTCCCTCCATCAGGTGCTCGCCGTCCAACAACACGTCGCAGATACCTATGTAAGTTTGTCCTTGCGATGGAGACGATGACAATTAAAACATCACAGCCTACTGCCGCCTTCAAATGTTTCGATTTCCTTCTAGTTTCATCATGCCATGTCCTCTTACATCCTCCCCCCCCCCCCCCTCTGTGCTACCCCTCCCATCAGGTGACTGGCCTCTACGGGAACACTATGACAACTAATCCACGTGCCCTCGATGTCGCAACGGAGACTCTAAACAAGTGTACTCCTGAGATCAGAGCCAACATCCTCCAAAAGTAATGCTGCTGCTACTTGGAAAGCTGGAGAAAAATAATGCACTTAGGATATCTAATGCACAGACGATGAAAGCATCATCAACATGGTGATGATATTGACAGCATGATGATTGCAACTACTAAATGCTCAGGGGTGATGAGTTCCAGAAGGAATTCAAGGCGATTGCGGAGGAGAACCCTAACGTATTCGTCGGGGTAACAGGCTCTGGGCTCCTCCAAGGTGATAAGACCTTTAGTATATATATATATATATATATATATATATATATAATGTATATATGTATTTCTAACAGACTCTTTGTAATAAATATTCCCTCCCACAGCCATCCACCTCCACGATGATATCAAGATGTTCGGCGGAAACTTCCCAGGTATTGTAATGCAACAAGATGCACTCGTGAGATGTATTATATATATATATATATATATATATATATATATGTGTGTGTGTGTGTGTGTGTATGGAAGTGTCGAGGAAGAGGAGGGGAGGAGTGAGTGGGGGGAGGAATATATTGCTGGTGGTGATGGCAAGAAAAACCCGTTGTTTGTAAGGGATGAAAGGCTCTTTTCCTATACTGCTTCAATTGAATGGAATGTATCTTCGATCAGGCACCGAAAGCATTCTCTCCCGCTGCCGGCAGTCTGGTATGAAGCCACCATTGATAGATACTAAATTCACACGACACATCCACCTGGATTTTGATCATACCCGAATCGATCGCATCGTCA
The DNA here is from genome assembly GCA_000320545.1 of Bigelowiella natans CCMP2755. Taxonomy (NCBI): domain Eukaryota; phylum Cercozoa; class Chlorarachniophyceae; genus Bigelowiella; species Bigelowiella natans. The sequence goes on along the minus strand of ADNK01002594.1, from coordinate 27,197 downwards.
GACATGGATTATTATTTCTATTTCTTTTTGTAAATGCTGACCGTTTTCGTCTCTCGGCGACTGGACTTTCCCTTCGTTAAGGAATAGAAATGATCGTAGCTGTTGCTGTTTTACGAATATTTGTTTGGCTTTTTCTGCCTTCAAACGTTTCAAATAATACATAATCTCCTCTCTTCTTCTTCTTCTTCTTCTTCTTCTTATCTTTCCTCCTTAGGTTTGGGAGTAATCAACGCTGCACACACGATCAAATTCACCCCTCACTTTGAGATATCCTCTCCAGAGATTGATTTAATCGGTAGTAGTAGTAGTAGTAGAAGTAGAAGTAGAAGTAGTCGTATTTTGAGACAAGCCAAATTCATTTACAAAAACTAGCACGGAAGCGGTGCAGACAGCATAGAGCGCTGTGTATCAAAATCATTTCTTCCTCTTGTGCTGTTTATACTCCTCCTCCTCCTCCTCATCGTCGTCTTTCCCAAAAATAGGCGAAGTTCTTCGCGATGTGGCAAAATCCTACGAGGCTGAGAGCGCATACAGCGCTGAGGGGCAGGTAACAAGCATTTCGTCCCAAACATTCTGATATATATATATATATATATATATATATATATTATGTTCTATATATTATATCAACAATGATGATCTACTAGGAAGGAGGACCACAGTAGCATAGAGGAGAAGGGGAGGGGTAGATAGGGAAAGAGAGGGAGACGGTGCGTGTAATTTTCTTGGACATCGTCATGCTGTAAAGCTGAAACGCTGCTGCTGCAGTTGCTGGATGATGACTTGACACTGCTGCTCGTACTAATACAGAAATCTGAGATGAAGGAGACTGCTTAAGACTAATATCACTCTATCGTTCTGCTGCTTTCGAACGACCTAGTATATCTGCAAACAAAGCATGGAAGATAGATCATGGAGAATCGAGATAATGAAAGGGAATTGATTGTGGATCTGAAAATCCTCCATTTCCTTTCTTGTTAGTCGAATAATACCCTGCTGCAGCGACACTTTTCTGTCAGCTTGTATAGGACATTAGCATATGAAGAGAATCTGTAGATAGCAATATACCGCACGCTTCTATCCGCGTTGAGGGACGTCGATGTGAGTGTGCTCGGACTGTGGAACACGGAATATGAACATGTACACACTCCACCTGTAATACCTTTCTCACTGGCGATTTTGAAAGGAAGCAAAGAAGACTGTAGCGGACGGTCAACAACGGCCAACTTGTGCTCATGTCTCAGCCATCATATATTTACGTTAGTTTGAGCTCGCGCCCTTTGTTGTTTATTGTAAATGCCATGCGAGTGCAATTTCTTTTTAACAACGCAGTGACATTTATAGTATCCATCGATCAATTACAATTTCGAGTTGGAGTTGAGCAGATTCATCTTGCAGCAAATGACATCCCAGCTCTTTAGCAGCCCGGCGATGTAAATAGATAACCTACAGCGGTATCTCGATGTAGCTGCTATTTCTGTGACTGATAGCGACTGTAAGTCATGTTAGTATGATGCCTTGTAGATGTATGTATATAGTGTAGTTCTTAGCGTAGATTACAAGATGCACATTGTACACGACTAGCCAGAACTAGCAGAGCCACCCTATATCCTATACTGCAGTATATAGCTAGATACGGGGCTCTGGCTCTGGCACTGTAGCATTATTGCATTACATGCATGTACCGTAAAGTGCTGTCTATTTGGCAATTACAGCCTGTTGTTCTTTGTTTATTGCGCAGCGTAGCGTAGCCAGCCCGCACTCTATGATATATGAGACGGATGTAATAAATACTTTAAAAATTTCAATGGTCATTCCAATGTAGCTATATGCAAAGCTAGAAGCAAAGGTCACAGCGCTTAAATTATGTTTGTTATATAGGCACATATCTTTATCATAAATTATGCTCACAATAAGCATGTACGTGCGCATGCTACAACTTCATTGATCCGTCTGACATATCTTTATCATATGCTATACTTACAATCATGTATGTGCGCATGCTACAACTATGGTATCGTCGCACATTGCATCGTAGATCCGCTAAAGGACACAGTTTCAGACATTCATTATGTGTATGAAACTAGCTGCTATGCAAATAATAATTCACTACGATGCTACGTACGCGCGTGTGCATAGATAAGAGGTTAACCCGGCTGCTAACAATTAAATTATTACTCATTACCGAAATGGTAGAAGCAAATACATTCATTTCATAAGGTACTGACTGACTTTATTATCTATCCCATAAAACTAAAAACAAGAAAAATAACATGCTGATAATAAGGACGTTGAGTCCAGTCACTGACCACGTTGTCGTCCCTTGCATGGAAGGAGAATCCAGCATGTATTCATCAGGATTACGAGATGTGGAGCTCGAGCTTGTCCCGGCTATTCTGGGACTCGATGAGCATAAAGCGACAGCATGCCGCATTAATCTACTTCGAAACAAAGCAGCTGGAATTCCTCTTCTCAACGAGAGACCGATACTCGAGCATCCACCACTGCAAGCGGAACGCAAAGCTACACCTGGGAAAATGAATGAATGATAATTTGCAGGGGAATTACATGAACGTGTAAAGTAGCGCACGCGATTTGAGAGAAAAATAAATTCCGCTGATTTCAAAGCCGTAAGAATTGGATGATTTGTAGTCTTTTTGGCAAATGCTGGAACCGTATACCTGCGCTGTGCGAGTGCCTTCGCCGTGCTCTAAATGTGACAGGTGTAGCAAGTGATCGTGATTGTGCTGTAGATGTTGAGGATGAATCAATTTGATGTATGGTTGAAGTGGCAGCGAGGGGTGTGGGCATAGTAGTCACGACGGCAAGGGGGAGGGACTGTTGCCGATAATTCCTCAGCCCAGAAATATGTAAAGGAAAGGATAATATTAAAAAATTGGTCTATTATTTAAATATACGACAATATAATTTTGTAGTCGTATCTCACAGATGCAACTCATATCAAGTATTGACAATGCTTAAAAAGGACTATCGGGATCCAAGATTTCATCTCCCAGAAATCACTCCGCCCACGCACTCCGGGCCTCTCCCCAACATGTTCTCATCCTCCTCCTCCTCCTCCTCCTCTTCATCGTCGTCAGATCAACCCTTTGCCCTCTACACTTACAATACACATGCTTCCGGGGATGGCACACCACAAAGCGACAGGAACAGGGGGCGCCGCAGCCTTGCGCGATGGAGGAGTAGGCTCCGTACCGCAGGTTCATTCAGCCAAAAGTTTGAGTTAAATTTTGTTCCTCATTAAGATTTCGCTGGGCATACAAGTTAAAATAATGCTCATGATTTATTTAAACATATGACTTCTTTGTCCCTCTTACTAAATTTGAGTTGTTACGCAGGTACCCAACCAAATATCATGTACGACTCAACTCTTCCAGTTGCCTCTGTTTGTGCGTCTCTAGCCGAGAGAATGGCCTCGACTGCGAGGACTTCCTCCAGGACCCTCGTAATAGGGAGGTTAAGAGGCTTGATGCTAAACGCAATATCACGTTCTGCTGACGAAGGAACACCATGTGGCGCCCAGAGACAACCAGCATCTTTGATAGCAGCATCCTTACCTCAACAAGCAAGTGAGCAGACTGCTCAAGTATCTATTCCGTTACAACTTGCCGGATTGGCCTTTCTTCTGCTGCTCCTAGTCCTTGTGATTCTCTGGTATCGATGACGCATACTGTTAGAATGAGAACCTGCAATTCTACAAACAACTTCCTACTGCTTAAACAAACAACACATCTGATTCTGGGGTCTCATCTCATCATGCAGAGAGCAAGCGAGGGATATCAGGGATGATCATTGTGGAGTTCGATGTGGATTATGATGGATCATGCTCATAATCCCTATGTGCTGATGGTGGTAAATATGTATCTCTCTTCTTTAGGGATGCTTAGCATCGACTAATTCTCGTGTTTCACTGGCTTCATATCACATGTCTCATGCTGTGAAGACTTGGAGCTGGTGCAGGATAAATTGGAAACGCAGATGCGCAGCAGTGTAGGTAGAAATAAGGAACGTCTAAATGAAGATAAATAAGTCTCAGAAAATTTTTGAGCTAGCTGATTTTAGTTTATGTAATCGAAGCTTGTAAAAATTAAGAAAGCGATGTCTTGTCTGTCACGAAATGGGCAACAAAGTTCATTGATTTAATATTTCTAAACAGACTCAAAGAATAGCAAATGCATGCATGTTGTGTCATGACATTAGATGCATTTTTTCATGTACGTAACAAACACGCAAATGACGACATGCCTAGTGCTAGGCGCAGCGCGCAATAAACGAGCTCCGCCCGCTTCCGAACAACTGCATCACCTCCAACCATGAAATAATCCGCGCACAATTGACATGCATGTACATGTACATGTCTAGATGTAGACACATGTGACATACATAGCTGTGCATGACGCAGCGGCCTACGATACGTATATACTAGCTTGTGAAAAAAGCTGGAGCGAGGTGTCGTGAGACGGGTGCAATGGAATGATCGCATTTTTTGAGTAGTCATCCAAATGTAGTTATACAAGGCAGCGGCTATAGCGCTAAGATAACAGAGGTCTAGAGGTGCATAGCTTAGCTTATTGTGTTCATATGCTAGCATGCCGCAGCGTCATATACTACGGGCCATCATAGTCAACAAGTATAGACAAGCATAATCAATAAAGCAACGACTTCTTTTTCTTGTCTGAGATCGGACATGCGTAGCTCAGCCCTGCTGAGATTGGATTAGTTCTCTGCTGCTTGAATAATTTTTTGGCTACTACTACGTATCGCTAATATTTGACGTGCGTGATGCAGATCCGGCCTCTAAATTTCAGCTCGAAGAGTCATTCGTGTATCGATGAGTACCCTGTCGGGCCTGGTATATTTGTTACAACATACATACATAAGATTAACCAGAGTCCACTTCATGATTTTTGAGTTTCAACAACATGACCTTATCATTTCTAAATTTCGTGCTATAGGCACGGAAGCTTCAATGTCGTAACCATCATCGATGAAAGCAGCCTTGTGCATTCGGATGATGATGACAACATTAGTTCCTACTTCGATCCCAATTACCATCTCGAAGGGGACAGCCTGAGTAAGCAATCGTCGATCAATTGTACACTATGCTATTAGATTGTTAATTACTTGCTAAAACCGGTTGAAAGCAGCAATAATTGACCTTATTTGTAGCTTCATTGACATGGGAAGGGAGATGATCTTTAATGTCCAGGCCATAATTGCTACTGGCCCCGTCACTATCGAATGCCACTGCCGCCTCTTCTCCTTCCTTGAGACAAGTAAGAGACACCATTTTCTCTTTTATCCAATGTTTGCTGCAATGACAATATACTCAAGTTTATCATTTGCAACTCTTTAAACAGAAACATATTGAATGATAGGGGAAAGAGATTCGAGAATTACGGAGCTGAAGAACTTTGAAGCTAGAATACCTTCTGTTGGCCAATTCCCATGTCCCAGCCATGCCACCACCGGGAGACGAGAGAAAACCATTCGAACTAGAGGGCTAGGAAGAGTGGATAATTGCATGTTGTATCATCGTCGTATCTTTGTCATGAGCGTATTTGTGGTTTACACAAGTAGTAGTAGAGATGGTTAGGGTGAATATTTACATCCATGTCGTCATCTAGCAGCCAGGCCCCATTGTACTCGTCCGTCCAATAGAGGTACCGTGCGGAGCTGTTTCTGTGATGATCACGCTATAAAGTAAAGAACCGATCCGAAGTTTCAGATGCATTGTAATCAATCATACAGTTTAATCACCTTGACAAATACTGGGGGATGTCTACTTTTTAGTTTGGTTCTCACATAGATTCCGTTCAAAAGACTTTGGTAGTAAGGAGCCCCCTCCACTACTATGAGCTCATAGTTGGACGTCTTAGACCCGTCTACCATTCACAAACATGGACACATTATTATCCACCAATACTTCGATCTGATTCTGATTCACGAGTTATTCTTTGAGTGTTTTATCACTTCTACCCTTGTCGTGAGAAAGACGCATCCAGTCTGCTTCCACGTCTCCATAGCCAATACGGTACGCTTCGATAAGTTGCTTTATTGTCAAGCCTTTCGTAAGATCAGCACCAACCCTAATCATTAATTAACCTCACCAATGCTGACATTATGCGCCGACAGATAGACATGGAGTGATGAAATGACATCTAAGTACGAGTCGCAAAAATTCCGGTAGGTGTTTTCCCGTGGTAGATCCGCTGGATCCGTAGTTAGAGCAATCAAAGCTTCGAGCTCCGACTAAGCAAGTAAATGTAGCTTTTGTGTGATTTTCCCCATCCTTCACTGAGTACGTAATTACACACACACACACACACACACACACACACACTCGCAAATATTCAACAGGAAAAAAATTATGTATGTGTATACATTTATTTTAATAATATGCGCCCACGCGTCCGTGTGTGTGCGTGTGTGGACGTCTTCACCTCACCTTAGAGAAAAGTTGGTCCTCGTTCTTATCGAACATTTGGAATATGTAAGAAGCTTTGACAACTAACGTTTGCTCCTAAAAGGGGGGGAATCAAAATGGTGATGTTGAGAATCAATAAAATTCTGCCATTTCAGAAGTATTTTTAATATTTGCAATATTATTTGGAGCAACCTCAGACTGGGAGATACAAGAGGACGCCCGAGAAAAGTGGCCATTCTCTGCAAAATGTAGTTGAATGATGAACTCCTCCATTTATCTCCAGCCCTTGGCATTGCGTAATACGTACGTAAATCAAAATTGAAGCTATTACTTTAAAAGATTATTTCAAACTTGTTTACTTCCGAAATTTCTTTGAATGGCAAAGACATCTCAGACAGAGACCGCGTGCCCCCTAGCCCCTCGCCCCCTCAACGAAAGAGATAAGTCAGTAAAAATTAAACTCATATCACCAAATAGGACGATCATCAGCAGCAGCACAAACATTGCTCAGAGCTCCGTTCGCATCAAAACGTGGAGGGGGGGAGCAGTTGAAGGAACTACCGGTAATAATCTTTGGTATTCCTGTCTCGGAACGGAATAGACGCTTAAAAATCACAAAAATGCAGGCGGTTTATAGCATTTTTTCCTGTTCCGCGGAGATCCCGGTCTTTTTTTCCTCCTTTGCAGCTGAAATGTTGTCGCGATGTGAAGATGGCCTTTATTTGTTCAACATATACGGTTTGTTTTCCACATCGAAACGGCTCTTGTCCAACTCTAGAGAACTTACAGGTTCATTCAGCCACGGAGGGTGGCAATTGGTTCTCCTCCTCCTCTTCCTCCTCCTCCTCTTCCTCCTCCTCGTTGTATCTAGGTGGCTCAGGAAGTTATTGACCTATCCAGCTTACCTTATACCTCTTGTCCAAATTTGGAAGAAGGAACGAGAAAGTGACCCCTGAAAACACAGATTAACGATGGTGGCAAATCCGTGCTCGCTGTTGTTCATGATTACCATCGCGGTCGTGGGTTCCAGCCCAAGCACGCCATCACCCACCCCTTGGTCCCCCCTATGTTCAACCTCATGTATTCAAGAAAAGCCTTGCCTCATGGAGTTGTGGAACTCTACCAACGGGCCTCAGTGGACAACCGCGGCAACCAACAACTGGGATGTTGGGTGCCCTTGTAGCGGACAATACTCTGCTGCTTGGCAGGGCATCGCTTGCAACTTCCACTGCCAAGTCGAGGAGTTGAATGTTCAAAACTGGGGACTTGAAGGGCATCTACCAGCATGCCTCTTCTCCCTTCAGATGCCGGCCTTGATCAGGTATAATATGTGGGAAAATCGGATCTCAGGCACACTGCCCGTGCCCTCAGGGCGAAATAGCACCCTTATAATAAGTCTAAGAGATAACAAATTAAGTGGAACGATACCCGAAGGCTATTTTGCGCCGCTAGGCTCCCAAGCTGCTGTCAGTTTCACAAGCAACAGCTTCTCCGGCACTTTGCCCGAGGTATGGAACGCGGATATAAGCGATAGATTTTACGGTTATCTTTTCTAATGTTGAGAATAATTTATGTATTAGGTATTGAATGCAGAAGTTGATGAATTAATTGACCTGGAGTTGTCAAGCAATCGAATATCTGGTAAAAGAGCAATAAACTTACTCCGCTTTTTACTTTCTCACCAAGCAAATTCCCCATACAGGATCCATTCCGCAATGGTTGATGGAATCACCACCATTTGGGCTTACTATAAGACACAATAGGTGCAGAAGTCAACTTTACTATAACTCTATGGATGAGGTTCTCATATTCCCTATTGGGGTGGGGCATCATCAGGTTATCAGGCACCTTTCCAAACATTTCTTCCCCGGAGTCATTCCAAGCCTTCAGTATCAGGTTGCATATACTATTGCTTTTGACGATTAAAATGTAGTGTTGAATGGAAGATCCCTCATTTTGCTCATGAATATATTCACCTCCATGCTTAGCTTCGAAAACAACACAATATCGGGCAGCATCCCTTTTTACCTTGCAAACGGTACTACTATTTTGTAAAGTATATAAGAGAAAAGAAGAAGAATAAAAGAGAGATTTAAATAGTCACCAACGCACACTGCTCCAAGTAGACTTCTCTTAATTTCCAAATCATCGGAATTGACCTCGCAGGAACGAACATTCTTTCCTTAAACGACAACAATCTCGACGGGTCTCTTCCATACTTCTCTCCATCTTCAAGGATTCAGCAGCTCAGCTTGCAAAACAACCGAGGGATATCAGGTGGGAACGTGTTTGGATGTGTATCTCCGGACTTCGCAATAAAAAGGGGGGGGGGGGGAAGGGATATTAAAATAAGGAATTTCTCTAAAAAACTTCATTTTAAGACATTCGTTTGTTCATCCGTCGTTATGCAGGACCGCTTCCAACCTCCATTTGCCAGACGAGACTGACGTCTCTATTACTTGCAAACTCAAGTTTGGAGGGGACGATCCCGAGCTGCTATGCCACCATGCCAACTCTGATGGAACTAAACATCCGAAATTGCAGCTTGAGGTGAAAGAAAGCATTAGAGTACACACACACACACCCACATAGAATAAAAATAAATAAAAAATAAAATAAAAATAAAAAAATAGAAAAAATAATAATAATAATATATATATATATATATATATATATATATTTAGAGAGAGAGAGATAGAGAGAGATAATAAGTACCTCAATAGGATATTATACACATACACTGAATCCTATACGATTAAATATTCATCTGTGCGCCCCTAATCTTTTGATCTGCTAATTAGCGGGACAGTTCCACAGTTCACAGCAACTTCGTCGGTATTGAATATTCAATTGGATCAGAATAGCCTTTCCGGGTATATTCCAGAAAGCATCCCTTTCAATTACGACCTCAGCAGCAACTTACTATCTGGTACGTTCACCCTTGCCTGTAGCTAGCAGGAGCAATGAAACGCTCGTGGAATTATGGGTGTGTTAACCTCTGTCTATCTTTCCAATAGGATATCTTCCTGCAGGAAGTTGCACTCCTCCAAGCATCTCGTCATCAACATTACGCAGTTATCCAGCAATATCTGCATCCTCAAATCGAATCTCCGGTTACCTGCCCGAATGCAGTAACGGTCATTGCTCATGAACGATAACACGCAGGAATAGATTATTAGAATCTGGGATTTAGTAACAATCACCATCATCATCATCATCATCATCATTTAGTAACACCTGACTTTCAATTGTCTCTCTTCTAGTGCAAGAGGTGCTAGTGCAAGATAACTTGATTTCTGGAACGATCCCGGAGTCCTTCGTCAGGTCACCGCATATCCGTTCTTTGATTCTCAGCCAGAACAGAATCAGGTGCAAGATAATCAATCCTCAAAGATTTGTATTGTTTGTTTGGACACGAATTTACAATGGTGTGGTTCTACTCGCTATGTATCAGCGGAACATTGCCAGCCTCGTTCAACACCACTTCAAGCGACTTGAGCGTCGTCATATACCAGAACTGCCTTTCAGGGACCGTAAGTTCATATTATGCGAATACTGGATTTGTGGTCGCCCACAGCAATCGGTTCTCCGGCACGATTCCCCAACTCTCCAGAAACATCAGTTTCCTCTCTTTAAGGTAGGAAAGGATGAATGAATGCACGTGTACATGTGCATGTGTGTGGGGGGGGGAAGCAATGGAGGCATGTGTGTGATGTGTGCTTGCAAGCCTCACCGACTCAAAATTCTTCCTATTTCTCCTCCTCAAACAGTAATAACTCATGCTCTGGGACCTTACCAAGAGTAAGATAACGACAGCCACGATGATAATCATGCCTGCTTTGTACATGCGGACACTGTGATCGACTCACAATCAACACACTCTGAATCTAGTTTTACGCTCATATTCGATCTTAACAATTCCTAGATTACTCCGGGAGTTTCAGAGCCTGTTTTACTTGGACTCCTTCTTGATAACAACAAGTTGAGTGGCGATGTTAGTGCTCTCAAGAATTATCCTCGCCTACAATTTCTTCGGGTGAGCTTATATTTCTCCAATCTCAATGCTTTTGGGGGCCGTGTTTGTTTAAATTTGGATCTTTATATTTTCATTTAATCATGCCCTAACCCCCTCCATTACATCTCTACTTAGATGTCAAATAATTCTGTCGAAGGGACATTGGGAAAATGGATTGGGAAGCTCGCGTTCCTTCAAGCGTTCACCATTGATTCAAATAAGATCTCGGTATAAGAGATATTCTCGTTGTCCTCATGTTGTGGGATTTTTTATCCTCCCTGTTTGCCCATAGGAGCATTAACGTAACATTCGTCACCATCCAATATCACCTTCCAGGGTACTTTACCAGAAGCATTCCAAAATCTTACTGCGCTATCTGAGCTGCAGCTGGCAAACAACCTGATAAGGTACATGAATTGTCCTCCTCATCCCCGTTGTGCTAATTGATGATGTAATTTTATCCCCCCCCCCCCCCTCTCCACCTTTCACTCCATCAGTGGAAGCCTCCCAACTCTTCCGAGGAATAAGCTCGAGACTCTCACACTGCACAAAAATAAGATTTCAGGTCGCTATCACCATCGCGCTATGTTGCTGCCGTCGTTGTTAAATGTGCACGGAAATAGAAATCATTGGGTTTTTCAGCAAGAGAACACCTTCGTCACCAACTCTGTCAGGTACCGCGGACACGCTGCTGCAGAATCTCACTTCGCTTCGAGTTCTCACCATGCACGACAACAGCATCCAAGGTAAGTCTCTAAACTGACATATTAGGTCATTTTTTATGGTTAACGGGTAGTGGTGATAATATGTGCGAAGGGACGCTGCCTGAGAGGATGGAGTCCTCAGAGGCTGATAACCTGATTCTACACAATAACCGCATTTCCTGCAAAATACCAGACCTCCCCCAGGGAGCTACAGCAACCGGGTACAGGATGAAAGTGAAAATAGTACTACTTCTCCGCTTAGTTTTTTCCTTCTCTCTCTCTCTCTCTCTCTCTCTCTCTCTCTCTCTTTTACCAGGACTGTACTGATGGGTAACCTGATGACCGCTTCGAGAGGTACGCTATATTATTTCCGACTTTTCATTCATGTCGCAGCGGGGCCGTGCTTTTGAATGGGTTCTCTGTTTTCTCCCTCCTAGATTCCATCCCGTCTTGGGTGCTTGCATCGACAAGAGATAACACCTTACTATACTCGGACGGCCAGGAAGGTGCCTCTTATATAACATATATATATATATATATATATATATATATATATATAATATTATAAACAATATATATTTAACAACATTTGATGAGATTGTGAGCTGAAACTATGTTACTTTTAGGCCGCCGGCTCATCGAAATTACGCTGTTCACGTTCTTCCTATTCGTCATTAACGCCGTCCTTATGTGGTTCCTGGGCCGTTTCAATATTCGCCATATCATCCAAATAAAGGCGCTGGGTCTCACGCACAATGCCAGAGACTTTCTCCGTGCCTTCCAAATTGCCATCTTGTGTATTGCAGTTTGCTGCTTCGTCGCGTTGGTTTCCCTTGTTCCAATTTTTGAGAAAGGAGCTAAGTACTACGACTGTATCAACGACTTAACGAAGTCTTCTTTGGCCTATCTCGATTCTGAAGAGGCAGAGAAAGCTGCCATCGGCTGCCTTGTTGTCTACGCACTTTCGGCGATTGGATGCACCGCTATCTTTCATCTCCGCATGATCCGCACACACGATAACTCCAAACGCCGTGCCCTCCACAACAGAAACGTGAGGCGTATCGCTCATGAAGTCCTCGCAGTAGAAACGACTGGTATACCTTCCCACTACGCAACGGAAATGGTAGCCTCATACCGCAAGCAGATTGAGGGTCATGAAGGGGATAACAAAAAGGTAGCATCAACAGCAGCACAGGAAAATCAGCAGGGAACCCCACCTCGAAGTCCAGCATCCCCAGATATGCAAAGAATTGGCCGCCGCAACCACCACCACGAAGACAACGCAGAACATGATATCACGGGATCTGTTAGGTCTAGATCTCATTCCCCACCGAGAACTCCGAGGCAGCAGAGACGGCTTGACCACTTGTCGCACGCAAATATTAGTTTTGCGAAAAACATGCCAAGGAGTACTCAGGATGCAAGAGATGGCATTTCCGGAAGCAGGAGCACACCGAGGGAAGCAAGCCCATCATCATATTCACAGGCAGAATTTGGAACCGACAACATGCCCCTACCCGCAGTTGGAAACCTCAAGGACGAAAAGCAACTGGGAAAGATGATCGGGCAGAAAAAGAACAGGACAAAGCATTGGTGCACAAAGCTGACATGGTTCCTTTTGGTACCTCTGTGGATCTGCGTCTGCACGACACTCTCCGTACCTTCGATCATCTACACAATCAGCGCAGCTTTGCCATCCGAAAACTCCCTGGGGATTAGACTTCGAAATAATTTCGAGGTGACTGCTGTTGTAATGGCTTCCGTGTTCACGAATGCTTTCTTAATTCCCAAAGCTGGGCGCACGTTTGCAGAAGCGACGGGGTACGCAGAGGAGTCATCGCGGTTGCTCGTGATTTACCAGATCACCAGCACGTTGTTGCCGGTGATTATCCTCCTCATTCTGGATCAGGGCTGCTTCCAGTACTATCTCACAGTGTGGGACGCGTGCCTCAACAGCAGCATGTTCACCATTCAAAGGTTGATCAATTTAGACTCACTGAAGCAAGCCATTGGGGCTCCATCCACAATCGACTTTGGAAGCTTCTATAGCACGTTTCTCACCCAGGAGGACGTCTGCACGCCAGTATATCGTCAAGGCTTTTGCTCGAGGCGAATCGTCCACGTCTTCGGCGATTTCATCACTATCAAGTGGGCTCTGCGGGCTTTCGGCCGCCCCGGAACGGTCTTATTCGCAAAGCAGGTGAGCCATGTTGTGCTCACAGGCTGCGGTGTTGCAATGGAGAGGACGGTTGACTTCGATGTCGAGTACGCTGAGATGGCGGGGTCCCTCATCGAGCTGATGGTGTTCGGCTCAATCATACCTATTGTCCTAGTGTTTGGACTGATTGCGTTTATCAGCGACTATTATGTCATGGTGCAGCTCTTCGCTACCGGCATGTACACAAACGTCAAAGGCAGCGACGCGGAGGAGGATCTCCGCCTCATACGGCTACCAAAGATGCAGCTACACATAACCTCGGTGCTACTTACCGTCTTGCTAGGTTGGTTCTTCTTCGAGAACGATCTCAGCAACTGGCCTGCACTAGTAGGTGTCCTTAGCGCGATCTTGTGCCTCGACTGGGTCGTGGCCATACTCTGCAATAGGCACGGATCCCGTCTGGAAAAAAGGCTTGAGATAAAGAGCCTAAAGAAGGCTGCGAGGGGTGTTGAGCTAAAGGAGATGAAAGCAGAGGCCGGAGAGGTGCAAAGGCACGTGGAACGCATTAAGAAAATGCATACAGAGACTGTGGTGAGGCAAAGCAGGTCAAACATGGCTTTAGGGATAAGCAAGAACATCATGAGTATTATGCGAATCAACACGCAGCATCGATCTAGAAATGACAATAATAGTCCAGCAACGAGCGGGCATGGAATACAGAGAGAAAATGTCGTCGGCGCATCCCAGCCGCGTATGTCATTTCGAGCTAGAAGCGCCTTCCCTAATTCAAGAGCCCAAATTCCTAAGTTAGCAACGAATAATGCCGCAGTACCACCTAGTAGCAGGGCGAGCGTTTCGGGAGCCCCAGGACACAATCTTCCTCGAGGCCGACTTGGAAGTATTAATAGAGGAGGGAACAAAATGTTCCGCAGGACTTCTGCCATCCAACGAAAGGGTGCGCTGGGACGCATCGCTCGAGTCCAAAATGTTGTAGCAGGAGGCGACCTTGCTTCTAGTCGGCAAAATACACCTGCCTTAGAGACAACAGGCACGACGCCAAATGTAAGGGTTGCTTCAGGAACTAGCCAAGTAGATTCTAAGGTGGGGGGCACATCCGTGGTCCCACAGAAACGGAGTCACGGGAAGCAACATGCTATTGATCCTTCAGAAGCAAAGGCCACGAATTCAGGGAATCCAGAGGGCAACGATACACACGCCATCTCAGACGTTCAAGTTACCATGAAAGGAGCAGCAGACTGATGTGCATTCAATAATGTCCATCGTATGTAAATATAGTTGGACTGATCAAAATGTTACACATGCTGTGTAACTTCTGAGAGCTGATATTATACATACTAGTAGCGCATGGCTGCATCTTCTGCACGTCCAATTCTAGTAATTGCTTTATCTGCCTGTACGTATCTCCCACTCTAGCATTGCGCAAGGGCTCCGTTCATCAAATTTCATGTGGACATTAAGGACAGCACATGATATGCACATCAATGAAGGTCCACACATGTAGCTAAACAATGTGCGGATTTCATTATTGTGATGTGTACATGTCTAGAAGTCTATAGATCTCTAGATCTAGAGATGTATACACGCCTAGCTAGCTAGAAGCATTGATCCCAATGCATCGATGGATAGTCAGACACAGTGCTTCTGCGTAACGGTGCACATACTCCAGTACTAGAGTAGACTATAGCCACGTTATTTTGATGAATATATCCAGACATATATGCTACAGATGTAAGGATGACCATTGAACAAATTTAATTGATCATGCTTAATTACATCCGTCTTACAGATGTGGTTGACAAAAGAGAGTTGCATGTGCGTGCGCGAGGCATGTAGCATACAAAGCATGTTGTGCAAACATGGCCCTGGCAAGAATTGAAAACCTGCTGCATTTTATGGCACAAGTTCATGGGCTGGATGCAATTGCAACTAATGGATGCGAACCACCCGTCGCTTCGTGTACACAATGTCTATCTACTTCGACGGGCCGGATTCTGATATGGCAACCACCTCGCTAACCCCAACGATTCTTCTTCTGCCTCTTTGCGCTCGGCTGAGCACCACTACTTGTCACTGATGAAGTCCCACCTACATATTTGTTGTGCGAAAAGTGGTGTTTGTATTATTCGTGGTTGTAGCCAGGGTTGCTCATGTCAAAATCCTTTTGCTTTCTCATCATCACCTGTCGTCGTTGTTGTCGTCGCTGCCAACGCTGTTTTCTTCTTCATCCCAGGCCGAATCCATCCTACCAAGTGGTGATGATGATGTTTTAATTCTGATATCAATTGTTGGAAGGATACTGTGGCATTTTAGGTAGACTTTCAGGATCTATTGAGAAGAATTTTGTGTTCGAAGTTAATTGTACGAATAATCATAGAATAAATGCCAAAGAGAAAAGAATTGATTTTTCCTCGCAGCTTTTGGGCGTGTCATTCCGACAAAACGCTCTCG
This sequence comes from Bigelowiella natans CCMP2755, assembly GCA_000320545.1. Taxonomy (NCBI): domain Eukaryota; phylum Cercozoa; class Chlorarachniophyceae; genus Bigelowiella; species Bigelowiella natans. The sequence goes on along the minus strand of ADNK01002594.1, from coordinate 11,403 downwards.
TTTTTACAGCAGCAGCAGTTGCAGTATCATACCACATGTATTGCTACTACCTGCCTTCTTTCCCCCAGGTTGAGGTCTTCTCTTCATCATCCCGCGAGGAATGAACATCGTAGCTGCAGGCTGGATGATGATGATGATGATGGCAATATTTACATGAAAACGACTACGATAATGACGATGATTCTTCTCATTACTTCAATAAAGTCAATATCGATAACTATACAAAAAACAAATAATGCGTGTGTAGAGGAGGAGGTACAAACACAGCGGTAAGGACACATAATTCGGCAAGTAAATCGTCTTTGACCAGCTTTTTGGTATCGATCTCCTTCGCGGTCACAATTCCATCATCCACTTTTTCTGCCAAAGAGAACGACAGAGAAAGAGAAGGACATTGCTCTTGTTTACGGACTCATTGATCAAGTGCGGGTGAATATGTTCTTTTGACACGATTTATTGGAAGAAAGATGAGTATGAGACCCTTTCTACTCCTTCCAGTAGAGGAAGGAACGTCGAACGTCACTACCTTCTTCTGGCTTCTTAGAGCCTACGACATCCTTCCCTGTTTTTATTAGAGGAGAAGGAGGAGGAGGAGGAGGAGAAGCAGGAAATAATCATCTTAGATGACCTGGAGAGTTGTGTATCTCGACGCAACGAGTTAAGACGAAAGACCAAGATGGGATCAAAGCAAAACAGCAATGTCTACAACCTCCAGGCCCTGTTACATTGACAGCTTCCGTTCTCCTGTCAATTTATAGCAATAGATGGATGATTACGTACAGCAAAGCCAGGAAGAAAGTCCATCCCAACTACTCGTTGAGCTTCTCATTCTGATATATGTCTTAACCTCACGTAATCTATAACAACACTTTCATCATCATCATCATCATCATCATCATCATCATCACCCATCCTTGTCCACAACTTCAAACTCCACTTCCTCGCCAACTAAGAGACTTCGCCAGCCCTTGACCTACTCAGCACCATCGAGGAAGCAGGTAAAGAGAATGACATAACTAACAACGGCCCTGAAGAAGTACACTCATTCGAATAGACGCTTGAAAGATGGATAAGGGGGGAAGAAGCATGGAAATCAACACAAAATATCAAAGATTAAGTGTTCCTTTCTTCTCCTCCTCCTCCTGCTCTTTTCCTACCTTTATACTTCCCTGGTGGACGAATATGTCCTTTCCGCCCCCTTTTGGTTTTATAAATCCCCATCCTGATAGGGTGTAAGTTGCCGTGTTTGCCGTATGTGTGTGTGTGTGTGTGTGTGTGTGTGTGGAAACGAGAGAGAGAGAGAGAGAGAGAGAGAGAGGGAGAGAGAGAGGAGAGAATAGTGTCATCAGAATATATGACACACACACACACACATCAAACACACACACACACACACACACACACGCACGCTATTGTGTGAAAGATCCCCATAAATTTTTAGTCGCACACCGTAAAGATATCAGCAAATGCGTGTAATTATACAATGACATCACCATATCTGCTTTCGTCTTCTTCTTCATCATCATCATCATCATCATCATCATCATTATCATCCCTATTGCTATCCGAACAACACATATGGAAGGCACGCTACCTACCTACCTACCTTTCTTGGTGTTGTACTTAACACAGCTCCCACTCATACGCAACCGGCCATCCCGGGTTATAGCGCCTGGAGGGACTACGGACTTTGAGCAAAAAGAAGTACGTGTAAGCATCATATCAATATATGAATGAATAACTTTTAAGTAAGTGTAAACTCTGACTCTCTCTTTCTCTTTCTCAAACACACACGTGTTTGCATTTAAAAGGAATGTACGTGTGTGCGTACAATAATTGTTCACATGTATTTATTTCGCACAGCTTCCACCGCGTAATGAATGTTGGATTAGATTCGATTCAATCTCAACTCTTTTTGACAGTTATCGGAGGATGATATTGGATGTACTTGGGTAATATGTATTGTGGTTCTCATGGCTGTTTGTGAGTGTGTCTGTGTACTGTTTGGCTAGGAGTAGGCGAGGAAGACGGTTTCGATGACGAGCTTTTCTTTGCAGCAGCTGCTACCATCCTGTTATTGAGGACGATGTTATCAACGGTACTATTCATCGTAATATCTCCAACTAATTCAAAAATTCAAGTTAAAGCGCGTACTCAAACGGTAACAAAAAAACCATCACAAAGAAAGGAAGTTACTACATCTGCGCGAGATAGATATATGCCGCTGCCCCCCTATTCACCACCTATTCACACCCTTATTAATGTGGGAAAGCTTCCCGTAATTTCTTTGTCTACCCTCCTTTCAGCTTTTTTAATTTCTCCGCAATTGATGGTCCTGATTACCAAAACAAAAAAACGAAGGGGGGGGGGGGGGGGGGGGGCATAATGAGGCAGGAGTACTTTCTTCTTCACATCCACAAATTAGAAGTATTCATTGATATCATTCGTGATGGTTCTTCATTGCATACCGATGTCGAGCAGCACACGTTTCAGCGCGGCGACTGAGCCATAATCAGAAGAACAATTAGCAAATAATATGGAGCAATGGGTACTCTTTATCGTCATTATATTGCAATCATTATTTGTTATTTGGCCTTTCATATTCTCCTTACTGTATGGCTTCTGTCTCAACACCAAACAACTATATTCAGCTCTAGTCACAATAAAAGTAAATTGCTATGGCTTCTATTGTGCAGTGCTGCTTTAGATTCGCGGAGAATATCATTCTTTTGAATGATTCACTCTATTTTCCGAAAAAAAGATGTCTTCTGATATTCTTTTGTGCACCTTTCTCTTTGTTCTTAGGGTCTTTCATCCACGCCTTCAAAAGATTTTTCCACGTTAAAATAAGAATACAATGAAGGTTGATTTTATTCACTGATATATAATAAGAGCTGCTTGCGCGAAGATGGATGCGTATCGGCTTTTTGCTTCATCAAATTCCACGAGTAATGGATGGCAGTAATCTCTAGCTATGATATTATCCTCTTTCCCTTCCTGCTTACCCTGGCCTTCTCAATGTCCCCACTATGAGCCTGTTGTACATGTAAGGAAGCAAACATAAAAATAAGGGATATGATGCCTCAAATCAAGATGATGAACAAATATGGAAGTGGGGCGAAGCACGGTTTTCCACACACACACAAACACACACACACACACACACACACACACACACACACACACACACACACAGACAGATACTACCAAAGGAAATTATTTGTACATGCTCGTATATGTGTATAGTCACACACTGCTGCTATGCTGCTGTTGTTGACCTTCAAAATATTGCCAGCAAGGGCCTTTGAGCATTTCTCCTCGCTGCTTAAGATATCGACCTGTTGTTTGCGAAGGTAGTTGTCAGGTCTAGATTCTACACCGAGAAGGTGGGGGAAAATAGGGCGTCATTGCAGAAATAAAGGGGGGGTAACACTCTCCGGGAGAGCTATCGACTATTCCTCGCAATTTGAAAACGACACCGCCTTCTATTCTGTTTGTTCTAACGCATGAATGCGCACGGATGCTTCACAGTATGCGCGAGAAAAGGAAACCTTAATTTGCAGCCCAGCGTCAGCCATACTTTTAGATGAGGACTCAGATCCGTTTCGGATGCACAATGAAAATTCTAGGGTTGGGGGTTCCTCCTCTTTCAATCGGAGTCTGATGTTGCCGGATGTTTTCTTATCAGTTAAGATGTTACCCCGACGAAATTCAATCACAATTTTTGTTAGGTACACGAAATACTTTTCAGTGATTTCATCGATGAAACTTGATCTAAATGCTAAGTTTCTGAAGTCGGGCACGCCTTCGTAGGTGACTTAACCAGTCATGTCAGAGGCGATTGTTCGCATGCAGTTTGCATCAATCAATCTAGCAATGCTTCTTTCAATGGCTCAATGTTCAATGTTCGCAAACCTCAAGAATCCCTTCGTTTTCCTGGGTGATCTTGTTGCTTGGAGAAAGGGCACGTTAGAACCTCTTGTGATCCTTTCGATCAGCTGCAGATTGGAATGGCTTCACTTGTTCATCTGTTCACCTGTTCATGGAAGCCATGTGTCGCCAACACGCCCACGCTGGCACGCCTAGCTAGCTAGACGTCCAGCTAGCCAGCAGAGTGAACACACGACACGCTAGCACGTGTCAGGCATTCCATGAAATCCAGAAATGTGCACGCGGCGCGATGCGACACGATCGTGTCACGATCATCATGCATGTTTCTTTGCGCTGTCACTGCTTGACAATGTTGCGCAACATCAGCAACAAAATGGCACGTCCACGGAAGTGTTGCGTTCCACACTGCACGCACACTGCAGGTTAGCAGTAGGTGCATGCTAGCATGACACGGCAACATGCTAGCATGTGTTGATCTGCTAGTCTGTCAAGCTAGCAAGCGCATGCAACACATTGCTAGATTGGTGTTGTGCATGCTAGCATGTTGATGTGCGTTGAACTTCTAGAATTGTGCACACAAGCGCACGAACACGAAAACGAACTGCATCTTGTGTCGTCCTCATCCAAACACATGATCAGCAACTTTCAGTTGTACTGCATGATCCTGCGCAAGTTCGTAATTTTTCTTCTCTTACCTTTTTAGCAGTGCCATTCTCTGGGGTCATCAAACCACCAATCTTCATCCTCTTTGTGTATCTTCTTGTCGCGAAACTTCACCATCAATTCCATCTCACTGTGCGGAATTATCCCACCTGGGAAGAATTCTTTCAAACAGTCTCTGAACAATTCTCTCTCCAAGGAGCCCTCACAGGCCCTCTCCTTTAGGTACTTCGTCACTGCCACTAACTGCTTATGCATGTGGAACATCTTCAACGCGAATTTAGGTTGGCCTCCATACATGTCCTTGAGGTACATGGGGCAGTGACCTACCTTCTTTTTCCCATTCTCTTTCCATTGGTTGTGTTTTCCGAACCCACCTCTTGGTTTTAACATGCCACATAAGTAGCACCACTTGGCACCACAGGTACAAGTGATGTGGGTGCATGCTAGATCCTTTATTCCGAGATGCTTGCATTTCTTGCACTCCTGAGAAGCAGCATCGTTGAGAACGTTCACAATTTCCTTGTACACGGTTAAAGACCGCAATTCCCCGTCGCAGTCGTGGCGGAGGACAGAATTGGTCGGAACCATCTTGAGACATCTCAGGCATGTCACCGTTTCACATCCTTTCGCTTGGCAGTGGAAATAAAGCCCAGTGAGCTCATCCTCCTCGAGTCCTAAACCTGCGGTTCCTTCTTTTGTCTCCTCTCTCAAACTTTTTATTTCACTCTCCAGAGCCTCATCTTCTAGCATTTCTCCTTCAACTGCTTCATCGTCTGTATCGATAAGGGCATCAAGTTCTCCCACCTTCTCATTCGAATTGCCTCCCCCTTCAAGTTCCTTGGGGACGTTCACAACACCAGGGGTACTGCAGAGCTCACAAGACATCTTCCTCGCGTCCTCGCAGGCAGGATCAAATTTGTTAATGTTTAAGCACACGCCGCATTGCCAATTGTATTCGAATTCCTCCTCGTCATTCTCTTCGCCTCTTCCCTTGGATACGCTGCGCACGCGGCTACCCACGCTACTTCTCCTTCTTCTACCTTTCCGTGACCGAGAGCGTGCGCCATTCTCTCCTCCCTTTACCTGTTTCATGTCCTTTTCATCACCTTCTTCCTCCGCCCCAGATCTTGAGCGGGAACGTGACATCCTCCTTGCTGCACGTCGCACGCGCGCACGTTGCCTCTCTGTGAAGCGCTGTGCTAGTTCCTTTTCCGCAGTCTCCCATTTAGTCTTGAGCTGTTTTCCCGAGTGCGATGAGGGATCTACCCGCACGAATCCGCATTTAGAGATGCCGTAATACAAGGAAGGAGCTCCTGGTCCTTCGGTATCATAACCCTTCCAAATCTCAGCTCGCATCTGAGACTCTTGTCGGGAAGTATTGTGGCGATTGCTCTTGCAGCTGACCAACCTGGCTTTTACATAGGTAGAGGGGGGGAAGGAGGAGGAGGAGGAGGAGGAGGAGGAGGAGGTATGCTCCTCATAGTTGGCTGTGCAAAGGACCTCGTCCACAAAGAGAATAGATCCTTCTCCAAGCGACGGCAATAGCGAAGCTTCAAGCCTATCACCTCCTTTTCCCTCTGCTGCCCTCCTCCCTGCTTTTCCCCTTATGTTCCTACCGGTCTTCCCTTCCCCTTTGCCATCATCATCGCCATCATCATCGGCTTCTCCATAGTTGTTCGAGGAGGGAAGCACACTGGGATCAGGGTAGATTTTTGTAGACTTGATGAAATCACCTGCCTTTATCGACGCACAAGAAGAGGTACTTGGTGCAGGTAAGAGAAGCAGGTTGGAAAGAGGCGTTGGCTTCGGCCTGACACCAGGCGTATATAGGATGAGCGCGGGGATCTGTCCTATCCTCATCGAGGAGCAACCACCACCAACTTTGGACGTGCGAAACTTGAGCTCAATATACCGATGCTGCTCTCCGCCTCCCTCAAACTCGCACATAGCATACTCAGGCATATTTTCTCCTGAGTGTGTGTTGCCCATATTCGCAGAGACGCGTATCGTATACCAAGCACCTCGCCTGAGCTGAGGCGGAGTTTCGAACATAACAGGCAGTGCTTTGACACTCATTCCTCGTCGTTTTCCTACAATTGCTTTTTGGATGTAGGCGCTGTACTCTGCGTTGACGACTGCCTTTGCAAGGGGCTTCGCGCCTAACATTTTGTTCTTGCTCTTGCTCTTAGAAATCTTTGCATACTCAAAAACTTCCAGCTTGCAAGAAATACTACCCCAGCGAGCAGCCATAAAGACGTAGCAGCCGCCGAGCATAACTGGGGTAGACTGCTCACCCACACTTATCGCTTCAACGCGAAAATCGATGTAGTCTGCTTGGTGTCCAATGTTCCGCCAATGCGCCTTGGTGGACACATATCCGGGTAAATTTCCATAGCCTTCCGAGACTGGATTTTTGAAGAATGGCACAGTTTGTGCTAGCTGGAGTTGTTTCACCCTAGAGACCACGGCAATATGCTTCTGGCGTGCTAGTATGTGCGCCGTACGCGTCCTCAGTGCCTGCGCGCATTCAACAATCGCTGTAAGCTCGGCTTCGCGGAGAATTCTCGCGGTATTGTTGGCTTTGTTGCTGTCCTTCTTTTCACTATTACTATTACTACAACTACTACTATCGTGAATGCCCTCCTCGATGGAGCTCCGAAGAACTAGACCGAATTGTGGTTGAGGCGGTGAAGGGGGCAGGAGAAGGTGATTTGACGATAGCAAGGATCCTTTTCCAACCTTTTGGTTTGCTTTTTGGTTTGCTATTGGCTTTGGCGCGTACGATAGCAATGATCCTTCTCCGACCTTTTGATTTGCTTTTGACAGTGCCAGTGGCTTCATAAGCTTTATGAGTACATAGTCCTCCGCTGCTTCCTTCCCCTCTTTGTTCTTATTTTTTACCTCCTCCTCCTCCTCCTCCTCCCCCGTTAATGTTGTCACCGTCGTCGTTGTAGACAGCAGCATCTTCGCGTGATATTCAGCTGGTTGTTCGGGGAGGAACAGTGCGGAAAGTGGTCTTGATGGCGATGACAAGGATGCTACATCATCAGCAGTATATACAACGTTCAAAGTGTATGGTTTGCGGTTATGAAACTTCCAGAAGTTGATTGGAGCTAGCTCAGGAAGCCTCCTCGCCACCGAAACATCATCATTATCATCATCATTTCCATCACCTTCAATCGGTATAACATTTACATACTGGGACTGCTCAGTGGCTGGCTTGATAGTTTTTGCTCCTGTCGTCGTCGCTGTCATTATTCTGCCATTATCATTTTCCTTGACATCCTTCTTCGGTCTCCCCGCAACCGTTGCAAACTCAAGAGAGGCAACGAGTGCCTGAGCGAGGCCAGATGCCTCACACTGTATTGAGATATCTCGGTCGCCACAGTTTAGGCTAGTCGTAGACGCTCTACGATGTTGGGTCGCTGTTCCTGTTGTTGTTGTTGTTGTTGTTGTTGTTATTGGAGTGTCTATCCATTCTTCTGCGGAGGATGAAGTGTGAGCTACATCTACCCTCAGCCAGATGCCCGCCTTACCTCTAATACCTGCCTCTCCTGCGCCACCTGCTGCTGCTGCTGCTGCTGCGTCTGTTCCAGTGGTAATAATGGAGAGGGGAGCAGGCAAGCTGATCTTTTGACTTATTAGTCTATTGGATGCAGTCCGCTGCGAAGAGGAGGAGGAAGAAGACTGGCTAGGGATGTTCTCCCTGTTAAACCCCCCCCCCTTGACATCACTACCATCGCCATCATTATAGATGTTAAGGCGGTGAGTCGATGAGAAAACGGAAGAGGTGCTGCTGCTGCTGCTGCCTCTCTCTCCTTTACCAGCTGAAATACGGAGGATATGAAGGCCCTTTGGTAGGCGAACCGTGATTGCAAGCAGTGCCGCTGCCGTGAACCTCCTCCTCTTTGAGATGGTGCTCTCTTTCCCACTCCCCTCTACTGCTGCTACTGGCACGAGTCTCATGGAGAAGGAAGGGGAGGAGGGAGGAGTAGCTAGCAGCGGTTGTGATGGTAGCGTCATTTCTGTTGGAGGTAAGATGTCTGATATGAGGCCAGAAATAGGAGAGGGGGGTTCAGGGAGAGAAGATAAATCGGAAGATGAATCGCTAGAAGATGAATCGCCAGAAGATGAATCGCTAGAAGATGAATCGCTACTATCGATTGTGGCGGAGTAATGAAGAAAAGGAGGAGGAGGAGAAGGCTCCTCGTTGTTTTGGCGAAAACGCGGCGTGTCAAAAACGGCCAAACTTCCAGGATCAAATTCAAGGAAAGAAGGAACTCTCGAGCCTGGTCTCCTCCTCCTCTTCTTCTCTTTCACCTCCATATGCTGTACAGTGTATATTTGCGGCCTGACTTGCCTGCAAGCCTGGCATTGTTTGGCACCCAAAGGGTTGATGAGAGTACAGTAGGAGCATGACCATGTTGTAGAGACTGACTTTTTCCTCTCAAGGGCTGGAGGGGGTGGTAACGTCGTTGGAGGGGCTGGTATCTTTTCCTCCTTCTTCGCCTCCTCCTCCTTTTTCTCACCATCAACTTCCTGCAGTGGAGAAACACCGATGGATATGAGCTCAGCTGGGCAAAGGTCGTGAGGAATAGCGCATGCTGTGCCTTCCACATGCTCGTCACATCTTCTACAACACGCCTTTGCCGTAAATCTACCGCAGACAAGGCAAGAGAGGGTGAGGTTTTGCTCTCCTCAAACTCCTCCACATTTCTTTCCTTTCTTGTGGAAGCAACTTGTGGCAAGGTGTAGTCGCGAGGCGGAAGACAGTGTCGGTGGTACCGCACCGACGGCAACGTGCAAATCGCGTCATCGCTCCAAGAGCCTTCTCCTTGGCCAGAAGCTTACGAGATTTGCGAGCGAGCATGGCGGACAGAGATAGAGGTGCAATGGTTTTCGTAATGCCGATCTGGCGCTGCTTGGAGACCTGCATCCACGCATTTCGCAGTCTGTTAGCATCTTTTTCCAGAGTGAGGAAGTCCCCACGGACTAGCACGACAGGTGCACTTGCATTCCAGTAGGGCTCAGAACTGTGGGCAATACAGAGATTATGATAGTCTTCCCCTTGGCTGCTGCTGCTCCTCCGTATTGGGATCCAGGCTGTGTCACTGGGCGCTAAGATTCTACCTGTTATGGGACATCGCCCCCAGTCCTTGGCACTTACCCTCCCCCTTTGAAGCTGCACGTCGTAAGCATATGGATGGGGGTGATAGCGGGCGTCATCCCCTCTCCTCTTTCTCCCCACCCCCTCATTAATGGTCTTAACTGCGAAGAACTGCCCCACCTTATTAGAGCACCTCATGCATCATCCTTTGCTTCAAACCGAAGTGCGTATCCACCACCTCGTGCTCATAGCCCGCCTTGAGCCAACATAGCATGGCGGTCCCTGGAGACTGGATGATGGGAGTTGTGGTGGTGGCAGAGGTGGTGAGGGGGGGGGGCATCGTGGCCGTCGTCGTCGTCGTTTCCGCCCGCTGTTCATTCTTATCGATCTTGACTTCATGATGGGGACATGATCCGTGGAGGATGCATCCGCCACATAGATCGCAAGCGCCAATGCTTCCACAAAGTGCGCAGTTAAGACCGGGGGATATCGTCCCACGATGGCATCGTTCTGGGAGCAGGACCTTAAGAGGCCCTTTCAGATAACAACGGGCACAGTGGGCAGGTGTACAGAGGAATTGCGTCACGACGCATTTTCTCGTCGCCATTCTCTTCTGCTCGATGGATACGTAGGAGTCCTGGCCTTGCGAGCAATATCGAAGAGCGTGGCACTTCACACAGTCCATCACACTTTCCCCGCCAGGATTCCAGCTCTTACAGTTGTAGCACTGCCACTTAGAATCGATGTCGTACTGGGGGATGATGCTCTCCTTGACGGAAGAAGATAGTGGCGGCGGTGAGGGAGGGATCTTTGCCTCTGCTGCATTGACGGAGGTAGTAGTATTGCGAGCTGCTCTCTTCTTGATTCCCTTCCTTCCCCTCTGACGTCTCGAAAGCGAATTTGCAAGACTCCGCGAAAGGTTGAACCTTCTTTGGATTTTCCTATCCGCATTAGTAGTAGTTGTGTTGTTGGCTTGAGAGGAAAGTACCCCCGCAGTAGTTCTTGGGTTGCGGTTGTTCCTTAGACGATGACGCGCACGGAAAAACGGCCTTCGTTCCGTCGTCGTGGCAGCAGTAGTATTATGAATAGCAGTAGCAGCAGCAGCATTTTGGCGGCTGGTTCTCCCTTCTCGTCGCGATGTCCGCTGCCTGACATTTTCGAGTAGGCTTCGTGTGGGCCTCCTGCGCCCAATGATCTGACGTAATAAGCTGCTTGATTGAGACGCACTGCCTGAGGAGTTTGTTTGGGCGGGCACTCGTCGTAATTGTTTGCCATCTTGGATGGATCTCAGTAGCGCTGCTCGCGAGTTCACGGGTGAAGATCTCAATACCCTTTGGCGTCGAGGTTGGATCTGCGAAGGAGGGGGGGGGAGACAGCTTGGAGGAGGAGGGAGGAGGAGGGAGGGGGGGGGGCACAGCCCCACCGCTGGGTGGTGGTGGTGGTGGTGGTGGTGGTGGTGGTGCTCCTATCTGTTGAAGTGCGGCTATTCGTCGCACATTTCGGATAGATCTCAATAGCGTTGCTCGCGATTTGTTCACAGCCTGTGAAGGTGAAGACGTCGAGACCCTTTGTCGTGGCTGGAAGGAAGGAGGGGGGGGGATATAACCTGGAGGAAAGGTGGGAGGGGGGGGGGGAGCAAGCCGAAGCCACCCTCGCCTGCTTGCTGGTAATGGGGGCCTGTCTGGAATGCCGATGCCCATGGGAGAAGGAGAAGTGTTACTTCCTCCCCCTTTTGCTGCTCG
>ADNK01002595.1:0-127631 GCA_000320545.1 Bigelowiella natans CCMP2755 | reverse complement strand
AGGGGTCGAAAAGTCTCCTTTCTTTGAAAAGCGGTTAGAATCCCCCTAACCCTCAAATTTTCTCTATTTTGGGAGGAACTTCCCCTCCTCACACCCTTGGGTAGGGGTAAAATGTTCTCTCCACTCTCCCCCAACAAGACCTTCTTTAATCTTTTTGGGTTTATAAAGACTGGGGTTTTTAAAAAAGACCACTCGGGGCCGATGGAAAACAACAATATTTCTATGGGGGGGGTGGGGGGGGGGGGGAGAGAGAAATAGAGAGAGTGAGAGAAATACAGAGGTATTTTCAAGAGAAAAGGGATTTCCTGAATTAGCACCTACGTTTACTGTTAGATCACGCTTATTCATAAAAGGTTCAGTACCTATGCTACATGGCTGTCTTCGTAAGGATTGCTCATAGCTCACGGTGAGGGAAAATGAGAAGGAAAATAAGTCCAGAAATAAAAAGTGCTTTATATCCAGTTTCTTATGTTGCGATGTGTAACTAACTACAGGCACTTCTCTCCAAAAATAAATGAGGCATTTCTTGCGGTTGTTAGAAGCAGCTGTAGTAGTAGCAGTAGCAGAAATAGCAGTAGTGGTAGTTATAGTGATAGATATAGTCACAGGAAGAGAAAGATAGATTTTGTGAGACAACAGAGCACAGTTTAAATCTAGCACACTCAAAGCTTTACACCACTTACGCATAATGCAGGTTTTCGAGCGAGTGTTTAGTCAAGAAGAAGTCAATGGAGAGCCTCCTGTAGCTGTGTTTACCTTATGGGGACTTGCCGCCGGTCGTTCAGAATTGTAGCATAGAAGTACTCAAAGCTTGTAGTATGGAGCAAATGGAAAACAATACACACGCACACATTTATACACATATAAAAATAAATATATATATATATATATATATATATATATATATGTGTGTGTGTGTGTGTGTGTATTTATATCAACACTATGCGTTACGTCTATTGGTATTAGTCATCGGCGCCTTCCCTCCAGGAGTAGCACACCTCGCAATCCTAGGTTTATCTATTGGGACATCCTTCGCCGAGCTCGCCGGCCAGGTAGGTGTTAACGTCGTTCGTTCTGATGTATTTCTTTATGTTCATATATCTTTCGCTGTGGTTATCGTACATTTACATATTGCTAACATAGGTGGCCAAGCGACAGCTGATATTTGGACTGGAGGGCAAGAGCTATGTACGATTTTTATATTCAACGAGAAGCGCATTTTGTACTCTCTCCGTTGATTCTTGATCAGTAAAAACTCCAAAATATAGATTCGTGTTATTCAAGTCCTATGATTGCTATTTTTTCACTTATAGGTTGCATGCATTTGGAATGCAACCGCGACAGCAACTTCTACAATGGCTTTCCTGGCGTTTCAGGTTGGGCTAATATTATCAGTAGGGTCACGAGAGACATGGAGCGAATGAACCCATGTACCACACACACACACACACACAGAGAGAGAGAGAGAGAGAGAGAGATAGAGACAATCACACGCACACACAGGATTTATGCCTTGGTCCAATCCAATTGCGCGGGGGGTTCTTCCTTCCAAAGATACTCTTTGTCCCTTTGATCAAGGTGCCGTAAATTAATCTTAAACAACGACGACAAGAGCAATAATATGTACATCGATCATTCTTAGCAGTGTGACATGCCCTTGTCGTCGGGTCAGTCATGTACATCAAAACTCATCTTTTCCATCCGAATTTTTAGATCTTTGGTTTTGTCTCCCTGAAAATTATAAGCATTTTTTTATGGCTCAGGTCGCGGTAGCAGTGCTTAATGGGGTGATCTCGGCAATAGCAGATATTGTTGTGGTGTGACAACTCATTTATTCACTATCTCTCTCTCTCTCTCTCTCTCTCTCTCTCTCTCTCTCACACACACACACACACACACCCAGTTCCTCTCTCACATCATGCACAAACACACACAAGTGCACGTTCATGCACAAATGCCTTGTTTGTTCACATACTTTGTAGATTGGAGACATGAATGGCAACCTGACAATGCCGATTACGGCTGCGTTCGCACTTGGAACCATTGCAAAAGTTCTGCCCCCCTGCGACAGCTCCATGAAAGAAACAAGCTATTAGCTATGCATCGTTCTGCACCAAGCATGTGCAAGCAACATGCATATGCTAGCATGACAACATCACGACGACAGCAACATTGCTAGCTTAATGATCAGGAATCGATCATCGCCACTGCGCAAGACATGCAGCATCATCAACTACTAGCAGACTAGCAGACAACGTAACTAGATCGAGTATGTAGCTGTATATCGTACTACGCTGTAGCTAGCTAGCGTAGTGCAGAGCGTGTGACCTGATAGAACAATAGACACAGTAATAGCACACATATTACACATGTGGTATTACATGTCTATAATAAGTATCCCCTTCTTTTTCGCTAGAATAGATTTACAATAGACACAGCAATAGCACATGTATATTATATATATGGTATTACATGTCTATAATCCTAGCATGTTCTAGTCTAGTAGTGTTGTGCGTGATGTCTAGATGCGATGTGGACATCTCTAGATCTCAACATGCATAAACATGTACGCACCGATCGACGCAGCATGCGTGCTAGGCGTGCTCGACTGTCATCACATGGCGTTTGTACGACCGCAACACAACATGCACTAGCTAGCTAGCACGGCTTTGGAGCGTGCGTGCTAGCGTGTGTTAATAAATATACATATGCTAGCGCATGCACATATTTAGACGTACTTTCATACACATACATGCACACTTTGTGAATACACATCTAGACATGTATGTTGTCTGGGTATGAATATGTACGTAACCCGGTATGTCACAACGCCGTGTTGTGCTGGATGGCTGCAAGTTCAAGCAACAATAGCGCAATACAAGTCCTGAATCACTGAAAGGGGCTCACGTAGCTGTGATAAACACAATATTTTCTATCATATGAATGATTCGTCTAAATTAAAATTCCAGAATGCGGCATCAATAAAACAGAATCCAAAGTGTTGCTCTAAACTCTTTTTTAACTTAGTTTAGTTGACATCCTTGAAGGTGGTGGTGGACTGTTCGTAAACCCACTCGGTCATAGCCTTAATTTCTTCATCGGAAAGAACTCCCTCCCAAGCAGGCATAGGTCCCTTACCGTTGCGGATTTGGTACTCGATGGACTCCTTGTTCCATCCGCCATCAAGGTATTGCTCCATAGCGGTCTTGGAAAGAGTGTGTCCAGTGATAATGTTGTTTCCACCTCCCTGGTGGCAAGCTCCACAGTTGGTCTCGAAGATAGAGGTAGGGTTGACAGCCTTAGCCATGCGGGTAGCAGCAAGCCCCATTCCAGCAGCAGCACCTCCCATTGCAGCCCTTCGGCCAACCTGGGAGTTCACGCTCACAGAGCGAACAGGTGCTGCAAGGGTGTTGCCAGAGAATGCCATGAAGCACAAAGCAACAACGAGGAGAGCGTTGAGAGCCACGGAGGCCGTAAGAAGAGTCTTCTTCATGTTGGACTTAGGTGCGTTGATCTGCTGGTACATTTTTGGGAGGTGGATCCGGTTGGGTTCTGCCTCAAGACTCTACCAAGAAAAAACCAACCATAAAATCGTTGAACGCATTCATGGGTAACTGCTAATTCGTTTTATTTTATGTTGTGGGGGCATGACGTACATTTATATTCTAGCACATTCGACGAAATATTAATACAAAGATTGCAATTACCATTCTGAATTTCCCTACATGCGCGATTAAACCCTATTCAGATCTAGAATATACATTTTATATTTCATCAAAGACCGACTTCGGGTAATAAAAGGTTTTTACTCATGGTCGTTATGATAAAACTATGGTATATAATAATAGTACAATTTACTTAACATAAAGAATATTTTGAACAACTAAGACTGAAAAAACTCTTCTCCTAGAGAGAACAAAGAGCAGACCTAAATTCAGGTTATTTTCTAGGAAAGAAAAGAATAAAAGTATGAAAAATATCCTTCATTTACGATCTCATTTTATATTTTGTGTTCTGTGACATTGACTTGGTCCCGTAAATAAAATAAGAATGTACAGAATTAAGCTGAAATGTAAGACGGCATTATTTGCAGCTGAGTAATAAATATAAACAAGTGGCCTTTGTTTCAAATCATATAAAGCCCATTTTGTATGTATATGGTGAAAATTGCCCATTCACCTCTTTAGGATTCGGCTTTGGTTTTTTATAGCCATCCAGTGTTTGCATGAAAACTTTCCGGGATCTCCTCACAATCTCCTCAGGAGGATAGGATGAGAAAACTCCAATTAAGTTAGAATTAATTCAAAAAAGTACTCTTTTTCATCTAAAATTTATACATAAACCGGTAGTATCGGAACGAGGAAGGGGTATGTTTGGCACATATGGTAGCTATTAGCCCTTAACACAAGAATCCTATTTGTGTGCCCATCGACCTGTTGTGCAACTTGTCGTCATACAAAAATTGAGAGCGTTCGTGTTGTAATGAGAACACACAAAAAAGAAAGAAAGACAGAAACTTGAAGCACCACATTTCCAAAATCCAGTGGCTGGAAATCAAGAAATCATCGTGGAGAAACTGGAGCGTCCGATACAATTCGAGGGCCTCGTCATCGATTTTTCGTTGTTTTACCGTTGTCGTAGGACAAAAAGGGAGGGATGGATGGATGGATGTCCTGCTGTGCGGTAGTCGGTCGGTAAGTGTGATGATGACTCAAAACTCAAAAACCCCCAATGCATGGAAAGACCTCTGCAACGCCCTTGCACTGAGCGAGCAATACAACACTATGATGGTCAGAAGCCATGGCCAATATTGAGCAGGAAGATTGACGAACTCCAGCTCATCGCCAACGACAGGGATTTTTGTGTTAGGGTGACAGATATCATACCCATCAATACCGTCACGACGACTAGCAACACTGAAGGCCCGCCTCTCTCCTGGGTCCAACGAATCAGGGGAGGGGAAATAAGAAAATAAACGTAAACATACTAATATCACCATCCATTATAACCCCTACCACCGACACCGCCGTCGTCATCACCATCATTATCATCATCATCGGCATCAACATCAAAACCGATCGCTATCTTGCTCCTCACCCGATTAGAACTGCCACGAAGCCATGATCGGATTGATGCAACGGGCGATAGTAGTAAAACGCAAGCTGTGGCGGTGTTGACTCCCTAGCAGCTGCTGCTGTGACGATAGCCGATGTAGGTGTACTGTTGCCACTAATTAGGCTCCGGCTGCTGATTTCGCCGCGTTAGTGTGAATCAGAGGGGAATGACTCGATTAGGTGCCGATTCAGGCACAGCAGTTCTGAGGACAAGAACGATGAACATCTGTGAGAGAATGCCCTCGACAAACAATGCGGTTCGAAACACGGCCGGGCTAGCGGGTCTTCGCGCCCCGACCGCTGCCAATAAGCGAGGTAGAAGGTGAGAAAATCGAAGATGGATGAAACTGGTCCCAGAAGTAGCACGAAACGAGCAGTCGCACTAATGTCCCAGTGCAATGGGCTGGAAAGGTGCTAGGAGGGGACGTTGTCCGTGGGTTTGGAGAGTTGCGCAAAGTCGTTCATTGCACACATTTATCATTTTTTTTTCGATGGTCACTCAATGGGGCACGGAACGAAGCGGAACTCCTCGGTGCGATCTTTCGTTGGCCTGCGATGAGATTTGGGCAGGAAAGTTTCACTCATCCTTTGTATCCAACTCAAGACAACTTAAGAACTAATTGCACTGATGTTGCCCACTCCTAGACTCGTGTGTTTCGCGCATGGTATAATAGACACAGCAATATGGTATAATATATATATATATATATATATATATATATATATATATATATATATGAGACGGATGTAATGAAATGTTTAAATTTTTCCAATGGTCATCCTAATGTAGCTGTGCAATGCAGCGGCTACAGCGCTTAAATATATATATATATATCATATTGCATGTCTATCATTGGTGTGCTAGGTGTGCATTCATTCGATTCGCCATCAGGAATGTGAATTTTGACTGTTGAACATGTCAGCGCATTGCCTGCACATCTTCCATGAATCATTTTCCAAGCAATCAAGGTGCGCAGCACGTCATGAGAGCACAGAAACACGAACAAATGCGGTGTATAGATGCATAATACGAT
Organism: Bigelowiella natans CCMP2755; assembly: GCA_000320545.1. Taxonomy (NCBI): domain Eukaryota; phylum Cercozoa; class Chlorarachniophyceae; genus Bigelowiella; species Bigelowiella natans. Next base: position 121,483 of record ADNK01002595.1, on the reverse strand, counting down.
GTGTTGCCCGTGCTGGTATTTTTCTGCTTCTTGGCAATTCAAAAAAGTCAACAGCAAAATAGATCAAGGGCGTGTCATGTATGTCAACACAAGTTCATCTTGCATTGAACAGTGGCACCATGATTCTTGCGACATGCACATTTGTACATCTAATCTCTGGAAAATTGAGTGGCACACAGCAAATGAGCGAAGCTAGGAAGGCTCTTGTAGAACAGGGCAATTTGAGGGAAATGATATGGATGTTGAAGCAAGACGGTATAACACGTGTGCATGATATTCAGGATGAATATGTTTAAGAACGCTATCTCCTGTTGGGCTGCCACTTCTGATGCTACACTCGATGAAAGCTGGTTAAGCGGTTCCATGGATAAGATGACAATGACGAATCCCAACCTCCCTGGTTCCTGTTATCATCATTTTCTTTTGCCGCCATCTGCTTGGCTACATCCTCATGATCTTCATATTGTAAATGCACCGAGCTGTTATGGAGAGCCAGGTTGAACCAGAAAGCAGCTTCTGACACAGAAGACGCACCGTGGATCAAGAAGTCGCACTGGCTCATCAGCAACGCGTCGATCAATACGTCTTTGCCCTTTTGGTATCCTCCCCCAGTGGAGCTGTCAAGAAAGATATTTTGCTCTAAACGTTGTCCACGTCTGGTAAAGTACTTCGGAGATCGAAGCACCTCACGCGTTATGATTATTGAATTTGCTCCCTTCTTCACGCCAAAGGCCTCGTATTTCTCCTCTAGTGTCGCCACTAACGTATCGAGGAGAGATTGAGATTCTGTGGCGATGAAGACAGCTGCATTAGTAATGCCAACATTTGGTGATTCAGCTGCCCACTTCAAGAATCTAAGGTGTTGGTGCATATTATAAGATTTCTGGCTGCACTGCTAAATCTTAAAAAAAAAATGGCAAAAAAAGAAAGGGAAAAAAAGCTTAAACGTGGAATGTGTCACAGCATAATGTTTTCAAAAACTTTCAAATATGAAAGATCCTCCTTCTCATCGTCCATACTATTCTTGCATGCTTTCGTGAAACATTACTCTTGGATGTAGACTGCATACTTTGCTGCAGGGATTACCATTCCGCCACCGGCGGATGCGATCTTATCGGTCCCGCGCATGTGCACCCCTAAAACCGTCTTCCCTATGAACCTCTCTCGCACAAAATCTTGTGTTTCATTAAAAATCTGTGGCTTTAGCCGCAAATATGCATCAAGAACTCTGTGGGCAAGGGAACGATGGTGGTAGTAGAATGAGTCATCGTAGCGGTTGCTCCTGAACCGCTTCTTGTTTGATTTCCCATCGAAAGAATGTCCGTAGTAGTAACTGGGGGTAGATAAAGGAATTTGATAAGGCGAAGAGGTTAGTTTTGCTCCTACGTCTAACCATGTGAACTTATATAAGTTGTATGGCGCATATTTATGTTATATGTATGTGCACTCGTTCTGCATGTGGTCTCTGATATATGCTTATTATCGTATACAACGTACGCTTTGATAGCATCACGGGAAATATGATGAGCTCGTTCCTGATCCCAGTTAAACGTTAAGTCCTTTTTTCGTTCCTTCAGTGTAGTTGGGGGTGGCTCTGATGAGATGGGTAGGAAATAGTATTCCCATATGTTATTTCCAGACGTGACGTCAAAATAGCGGTTTGGTCCGTGGCGCTCTGTAGAACCGTCGATAAAGATGTATGGAACTAGACCGTGTTGCTCGGCATAACATATCTCGTTCATAACCACAAGGAATTGAGCGAAGAAACCGTGCCATCCATCGTTGATCCTGATCCAGAATCGTCTGGTACGATTGCTAAGAACCCCAGCACCTTTTACTTGTGCATTTTCGCTCGGTCCGGATACATCGAATTCGATAGGACGAGACGGCGCGTACATGCTCAGAGAGCCACTCCTACGTACCTTATCCCTTAATTGTGGTTCGACTGTTTGGTGAGATGGCAGTGATTTTTCGGTGCCGTGATTGCCAGTCTGGTCAAGATCGACACTGCTATGAGGAAGCTGCTGCTGCTCTTTTCTTGGAAGCAATCGGAACCAATTTATAGTAAAGAAGACTATGTAAAGAACACCTACTGCCTGAATAAGGCGACTCATCGAAGTCCTGCCCGAAATTCGTTTGCACCTTAACGACGTAGACAGAAGTATTAGATTTAATCTCGGAGCACATGCATTATGATCATTTGTAACCATGCTGCTATTCCAAACTTCATAGAGATTGATGTGCTTGCGAACTGGCAACACTTGTGGATTTTTGACGAGCTTTAGAAGAAGGACCGGGAGGGCCCAGGCACTTGGTCGTTTTGTTCATTCTGTTCAGCTCTGTTCTATCCTCATCCAAGTCTATCTTTTTATCTTGAGCGATGATGATGATGAGATGATGAGGCCATTATTTTTGTCATCATGCATTGTCGCTCATCAAAAACACCCGTTGCAACACCTTGTCGCTAATAAAAAACGCCATTCCTCGCCACCGCACAAATTTCTGCAGTCCTGTTTTCATGGAAATACCGAGTTTTTACAGGCAAAAATACGATGAGGTTTTGGCAAGTTATCGCAAGATAATGAATGTCGCCCTAAAAAGTTTGCAGCCAACTTGTAAATCGTAGTCCAATTACATATTGCGACAATTCAAAATTGGGGCATAGGCGAATATACTTTTTCTCGAGAGTACAATAAATGAAGTCTGTGTAAATTCTTAGCATTAAAAAGATGCGACAAGACATATCTTTGGTTTATTTCTCAGAAAGTACGAGATTCTCTCTTGGTTCGACGAAGAAGTATGCTGAACATAATTATTCAAAGCACACCTTGGCTGGATGCTCTCCCTCCTCCCCTTGTTGCTCCTAACTAGGGAAGTTAGCTCGCACTGGCACAATAGGCAAGGACGCGTTCTCTCAACGACTGGACTCAAGCCTAATAAAAATGCTGCTGTTACCATCTCATCGAATGAGTATGTGAGGAATAGTGGCGACAAAAAAGTTATTGCTTACTGGGAGGGCTACTACGAAGGCGATGTTAAGCCATATCGCCTTAAGGAGGTTCCTGAAAATATTGATTATATTCCTATTGCATTCATTGCACCAAGGTATTACGATATTATGTAAATTTGTGTGTGTGTGTGTGTGTGTGTGTGTGTGTGTGCGTGTGCGCGCATAGAGGTAAATTTATTCTCAATTTTAATTTGAATGTATCCTCTACATATCAGGGCACTTGATGGGGAGTCTATGAACAACGCAAGCGGCTGGGAATTTGATCAAACATTTGTCTATAGCAAACAAGAGATATTTAGCGACATTGCAGAGATTAAGAATCGAAAAAAAGTGCAGAAGGTGCTGCTATCCCTACTCGACTCTCCCACATGCCATTGGGACCAGGTTAACATCCCTGCCTTCGCAAAGAATATCGTTGCAGATGCTAAGATGCACGGAATCGACGGATTTGACATGGATATCGAGAGTGGCATGGTATAGCACGCAACGAATACGATGATACTTCCAATGGCAATATCGTGCTTCAACGTTGTCATGCAATCTTTCCTCTCTCCTGATAGGATGAAACAAAGTTTTCCGGAAAGTTCATCGATCTTATTAAATCCATAAAGCACGAGGATCCCAACATGATTGTCACCTATGTCACTATGGGTTAGTCACATACCAGTTGAGCGTGAAGAGAGTTACATATGTTGCTCCTCCTCCTCCTCCTCCTTACGGTTTTGCTGCACCAAATAAACGCTTTTAAGTATGTTGAGGCCGTAATACTTAACCATCCTATGTTACTAATTCCTCGTTTGTGCTGGGTTAGGTAATCCACACGACGAAGAAATCCTTGCAGAGACAAAGCATCTCATCCAGCACGTTACCACCATGAGATACTGGGATGAACAACATGACCTCTTTGAAAGGTCGTGCTACTCATGTTCCAGCGCTCTCTCTCTCTCTCTCTCTCTCTCTCTCTCTCTCTCTCGCACGCACACACACACACACACACACACACACACACACACACACACACACACGCTGTATGCATTAGACCTTGTTCCCAGCATAGCAGCAAACGAAGTTTTTATTGTAGATATGGTAAGATCGTTGGATACGAAAACGTTGGTGTTGGCGTGATGACACAAGTCACCCCCTTGGAAACCGTCTCTGACATTGCAAGGTATACTGCCTCGAAGGGGAGCAAGGTATTGAAAAGTAGTGCATGTTCTTTGAATTTCTTTTACTTCGCACTGTACGTCGGTAGAGAATAGTCTTCTAACTGATATCAAGTGAATTCGTAACCTAATTCATATGTATCCTCCTCCTCCTCCTCCTCCTTATGTACTCTTTTCCTCGACAGTTGATGATGCTTTGGTCGCTGACACGCGATGTGCACGAGTGCTCAAATGAAAGGGATGGCGAGTGGCAGAGTCACATATACTCGGAATTCAAGAATTCGCGAACGATATTTTTCAATAAGAACGAAAAAATTGCAACCAAAGCTAATGTTCAACTGTATAGACCAGATCCAACAAAGGTTGACCGTGTGTTTTCCCGTAGGCAGGGTGGCTGCATTCATGGGCCTGATATGAAGCTCCCAGTAATGGGGGTACCGGAGGGATATTGAACCGTGCAAAACAACAAATATCTAGATGTTCTAACTAACCCACAGATAGATTTGAGTTGTGATATATATTTATATGTGCTAAATGTAATTTTTGACAACGATGCCATTGTTTCTATGCGCTTCCCATCTGCCAAAGCTCAGCCCGCGCGCGATCAGGCTAACATCAGCCGGCAACACCGCTCTAGAGTGTTCCTCAAGCTAGCTGTTTTTGCCATATTTCTTGCCTGCGATCTCAATATACATAAAGCTCATCGATATTGTGACAATATCATCAAATCATGTGTAGTTTCATAGAGGTAGTATACACGCATGCCTTCAGCCAGCGCATGTCTAGATGTGGCAAATTATAGGCAAACAAAGCACTTGTCGGACATCGTGCTTTGTGCCAGTTACTCGCGTGTCTGGCATGGCATAGTTCAGGTACGACAAGCTGCATTGACGTCATATCACTAACAAAATTACAGCTGGCATGTCGCATATAGACGGCGGGGACCAAGCCTGAATAGCTAATATAAAAATGACGTGTGGCTACTTGCGGAACGGTACGTCTGTCTAGACATGTTCTAGGCGGCGAATCATAGTCTCCGATCGAATAGCATCGATCTAGTCGATGTTAAATTTAGTTTTGCTGGTGGGAACCTCTCGCATCAGTTACTAGTTGACAGGGGTATGCCATGCTCAAAGAACGTTTTTCCCCATTGCAACAAGATTATTCATTGCGTGCTACGTCCTCTGTAACCTTGTTTTCCTTCAATTCGTCGTCGCCCCCTATTGGAGCAGCCACAACTTCCCCATCCACCACCACTTGTGTGAGGGGAGAGTCCGACTTCACAGATGCCTTAAAATATGGCGATGAACTATTAAGAACAAATCAAAACAATTCATGTGCAGTAGGCTGTTGCTGCCAAATACACGCACACGCACCACAAAATAAACCAAAAGTTGAAGGATTTTCGAGAATTCTCCTCCCTGTATTCATAAAACGCTATGATTCTTGTTTATTCAGCGTCACTATAACAATTACCACGCTCGGTTGTGGACGGCGTGTGACTCCTATAACTGTAAAATGTTGATACGTATTGTAAACTTACACATAGATAGATAGCGCAATATGTTTACTAAGAAAAAGGAGATAGGAAATGGGTCGGAAAAGACACAAAAATACAACACAAATCCAGATCTAGGAATGCGAAAGCCTCCTTCATGAGTGCGTCGATAGCAATAAGGCTCGGTTCAAACACGTGTTATATTTACAATGTTGTCCTATTTCGAATCGTTATTATAATTATTCTGTTAATGATATGGAAATAGTAGTAGTAGCAGGAGTAGTCGCAGTATTGCATCTTGCCTCGTCGTTTTCGTTTTGGAACGTAATGCGGAGTTCCATTGCATGTGTCCACATACTAGGAAGTAGGAATAAAAGAATATATATATATATATATATATATATATATATGTGTGTGTGTGTGTGTGTGTGTGTGCGTGTTTTGATTGTAGGTTTTGATTGTAGTAGAGGATGGCTGATAAGTGGTGCTTGTAGGAAGTTCTACTACTAGCAGTGGAAGTAGTAGTTGTTGTAACATCAGCAGCAGCAGTATTGTTACTATTATATTATCATTAGTAGTAGTAGTATACCAGGGCACGGAGTGAGATAGATTCGCATAATATTGCGTATATTCCGCTTGTATTCTATGAAGAACAAGAAGGAAAAAGAACAAAAGGAAGAAATAGACGGAAGGCAACGGTAAGGCATTGTCGCACTTACACTTTGCTTGCGAAATCTCATCATCGTTTTGCTTGATATATAATCGTCAATAATAAACGATATTCACGACACATACACACGTATGACAAGGAAAATACGACGTATTGGAAAATGACGAGTGAATTATGCATGTATATATATATATATATATATATATATATATATACATTTCCCTTGTACTTTCAACTATCTCCCCTCCCCCTTTTAATGAGTACTTCGTGTTGTCCTCTCTACTACTACTATCACTGACCCTGGGAGCGAGGACGTTTCTATCTCGTCCTAACCGTATCAGAATAAAGGTTGTGATGACGATGTTGATAATGAGTATAATGAATATGACGTGATGTACTAACAGGATGATAACAAGGATAATGCTCGGTCAATTCCTTCTCAACTCAAAAATGATGGATTGATTTGATTTCAATGCTTCGATCGCAAGGCAATCGTGTCGTCTATACTCATGGAACAAAAATCATGCACACAACTACCACCACACAAAGTAAGAATAGCGCTTTGCATATCCATCATCATCATTCGCATTACCTTTGACTCGTTCCTTTGTAGTTAGATCGCAAAACAAGCTGCAGAAGTTTATGCATCCAAAGCCGCACCTGAGATAGACGATAAATTCTCCAACTGACGAGATGGTAATGATGATGATAAATTTGTGTATAGAGGAAAGTAGGAGTGTGCGTATCATATCGATTATAGTATGCGTGTGTACTAGCTTACTTTCTCTCAAATGGCTACAGCATCAGTGCATAGATTAAAGCGACGTTCAATATGATACTACTACTACTACTACTACTACTACTCATACTACAACTACTGCGTACAGGTTTATGGAGGGACACCCGCATATTAGAACCGACAAAGCAACTAAATAAGCTTCCCTGAATGACGTGCAGATATAGAGTGGAAAGGAGAGAGAGAGAGAGAGAGAGAGAGAGAGAGAGAGTAGTAGGGCAAATTGATTAGTACTCGTGCAAACAAATAGAATTTATCTTTTTCTCATTCCTCCTTACCAGTGTTTCCATGCGGATGGAGAAGGCCAACTGATTTCTATTAATCTCTCCACGTAGATAGTCTTTATATTCACATACACACATATTTTCAGCATAATCCGTTTGAGCAGCAGCAGGAGGAGGAGGAGGAGGAGGAGGAAGAGTATAGAGCACGGTGATAATAGGAAGGAGAGATGTGATCAAGATAATCATTTTCATCATCATCATCATCATCATCATCATCATCATCATCACTTACTATGCAGAGTGCCAAAGAGAAGCCAGCAGTTACTAGCATCACCACAAAGAAACGATGGTTCTTTAATCCAATACAATTACCTTAGAACACACACACACACACACACACACGCAAAAATACACATCACATTATATTTCATATTATCTACACTCTTATGTGTGCTCGCGTTTATATGAGCAATAGTATGGCATGGTTTTGAAAAGAGTGATATTACCCATAGCAGGACAATGATGATCGAAGCGTAGCACGCAGTATCCTTCAGGAATTAGAAATATTTGTTAGATTACACACGACGACATTTAAGAGAGAGAGAGAGAGAGAGAGAGAGAGAGAGAGAATATCCATACTTTCATTTATTCTCTGTACTACCGCATAAATTGCAATGTGAGCATCGAGGAGGCCGCCACAGCTTACATGTGGTGCACCTTTTAGATCAATCCAGCGAGATTATAAGATGATGATGATGATGATGATGATGATGATGATAATGTCCAAAAATATTTTTAAGAAAATGATGATGATGGTGATGATGATGATAAAACGTTTGTTAGTATTTTCGCTGAATCACATTTGAGTGGTGTGTGTGTGTGTGTGTGTGTGTGTGTGTGTGTGTTTTGGGTGGGGGGTAGATATGTGTGCACGCATAAGCGCATAGCATGTATATATATATATATATATATATATATATATATTACCATCTATATCGCTTTCCTCCCCATTCTTTCGAAGAAATGGTGCTCGGATCGTCAGGGGGGGGTAGCTAACACCAACATGTAATCATACTGTAGCGGTACACCTCATCATTAATGTAGTAGGATAATAAGCAGCATAGTATATATATATATATATATATATATAATATGTAAATATTCATATGTATACATGCACATATATGCATAACAAAATATACCGCAACTGTATCCTCTAATTTAAGTCTCCCAGGATCCGTAAGGTGTGTCTGATACGACGACAAGTAAAGAGAACACATGACGACCATGGCCATGAAAAGAGGGTAGAAGAAGACGACGATCATGATGATAGGTATAATGATTAATTTCTTGACTGAATACGAAAGAAAATCTTAACGATATATATATATATATATATATATATATATATATATATATAGCAATCAACAACAACCAAGGCTAAGAATATTAGAGAGACTCCTGCAGAGGCTCCTAACAGTCCCAAGAGAAAATCTCTCTTGCCACTAAATATAACATTTGGCAGAAGGGATGGAGAATCGAAGTCACCAATGAGTAATGATGCAATCTCATCATCATCATGATCATCATCACCATCACTATCCTCTTCATCCTTGGAATAATAACCTGTCTTCAAGCTGGAACGCAACGCCTAGAGCAAACGGGAAAACGACTGCCCAATAGAAGAAGAAAAGGGGGGGGAAAGGAAGGGACAATAAAAGTGAGTATGGTTCAAGAAATAAAGATCAACGACTTCAAATTGCTCACGACACCCAATTTTGCACGTACATCCAATCATATTTGAAAGGGAAAGAGAGTGTGCCTTCATTCACCCACCGACGTAAATGAGAGCTATTGACAGAGGCCCAGCGCCGTGCTCCACCCATCTCTGCTCTCGTTGCTCAAAATCGTGCTCGCTTACTAGCTTTCCATTAGATTTGAGATCCTCCTTTTCTTCAATGGTGCTTCTTCTGTTGTTCTGCAGCCCGTCCTCGATGGTGGAGCTCGGCTCAACGGCCACCATTGTCGGCTCCTGCTCGGTTGCTACAGCTCAGTGCTGTGTTACTTTCACTACTACTTTTAAGCACAGAATACAGGCGGTTTTCTTCCTGCGTCTGCAAAAATAATACCATCCGACTAGCCGATTCCAACAACAACGAAAAGCAAAACGACTTCCAACAAGAATCTAAAGACAAACAAGGGAGACGGAATGTCCACCGTTTGCCAGATGCGACAAAGGATCCAAGCAGATCCTTCTCGTTGTCTTGTTGTGCCGAGTTGTTGTCGTAGGGGATAAATCCCCTTGTATTTTGTCTACTTTAACGACGACGCTGAAGCAGCGTTACGGGTTCACTCCAGAGTACATCTGCAAGCATGCCTACCCTCGCTCTAATCCAACAGGTGCTGCTGCTCGCGCGTATATTGCGTTGCTGATGGTGCTGGTACTGCTACTGCTGCGTACAACTACATCCTTTACGTTCCTTTTCGTCATCATCTACTACTCTCCACAAGCTACGGGCAACATCAGTGATTTGTTGCATATTGGTTAGGAGCTAAAGGAGACAAGAGAGAAGGTGGATACCACAAATTCGAGCGAATGAGCACACGCACATACACTCGCGCACCTTCTTTGAGTTGATGACAAGATGTGTAAATATTTCATGTATGAACAATGTAGCTTAGGGCTTTGGAAGCAGGACTTTGCCCAAAATGCCGAGCATCGATGCTTTCCATCAAATACTCTCCGAAGCAAAGGATACAAGAAGATGGAGAAGAGGCATTGAATAACATTTGCAACTACGCTTCGTCATCACACAGCAAAAGCAGAGAATACAAAAGTGGAGAAACAGATTCATTTCAAGTTGAAGAGTCGAGTTGCGAAAATGCGAAAGAACCTGTGAGAGATTCAAATGAAAAGATCCCCCAAGTGGAGGGCAGCAATGTTAGTGAGATCGAAAATCAAGAAGATGGAGAAAAACATTCGGAGTACATATATTACGCTTCCTCTTCGGCCACAGGAAAGAAACCCGCCGTTAATAATGGAGTTGCGAAAGGTTCGCTTCAAGTTGATGAGTCAAGTTCCGAAAACACGGCGAAATCTATGAAGGATTCCAAAAAAAGGATCCCACAATCGGACGAAAGTAATAATAGTGAGGCCCAAAATCAAGGAAACGGAGAAGACCGCACAAATTATATTTACAGCTACGCTCCGCACAACAAAAGTGAGCAAAATGTAGAGAATACAGGAGAATCTGGTTCTTGCAAAAACGTGCCAAAAGCTGTGAGAGACTCGAACGAATGGATCCCACGATCGGAGAGCAACAATGTCATTGAGACCAAACATCAGGGAAACTCATTTGTATTTGGTGAGCAAGACATTCAAAGGACCAAGCGACTTGGCGAGGTGTAGATACAGCAACATATAATGAAATCTTAGCCGTTCCAACATGATCAAAGATTTTCTTCAGGGAAAGTTTGGGATCACGTGGATGGCGACACTCAAGTCGGGACAGGTTGCAATTTAGACTTGATCGTGGAAGTTTCCGCTTTATGTGCGATGTTATTTGGTTCGCAGGGCATAGCTTTGAAAGAGCCAAAGAGCGTGAACGCATCAGAAGAGTAAACCACCAACTGATTATACACCCAAAATATTCATCTATATTTTATCATCAATTTCGGCAACCATCGCTCTATTTTTGCAGGTACAAGAAGGAGATGCTGGCGCTGATGATCGTATCGGGCCAGGAAAATATCGTTGGGTAGGTGCTTGTTTCAATGCCTTTTGATTGTCATACCGTGTGAGTCTGTAGTACGTTCGTGCAGATTCTGTGGAATATTGCCAAATGCAAGAGGGGCGTTGTGCTTTCTGACTGAGCTCTGTACAATGGGAAGCCTAGACAAATTGCACAGAAAGTACGATTTGACAACGCCTCAGGTGACTCCTCTCTCCTTTCATTTTCATTTGAAGATAGGTGGAAATCAAAATTACATACTTCCTTTCCTCAGAACTTCTGGAAAATATTCCGAGGACTTCTCCTCGCATTGATGCATCTCCACATTTATAAGCTCATCCACCGTGACGTCGCTTGCCGCAATATTCTCATCCAACCTGGCCTTGTTCCCAAACTAGCTGATTTTGGTTTGTGCGTCCGTGCTCCTAGTGGAACTTATATTGCGACGGGTACCGAACTCCTTCCCTGGGCATGGATGCCACCAGAAGCTCTGCGAAAAGAACGAAAATTCACGTTCAAAGCGGACATCTGGTCAGTTGGCGTGACGATGTTTGAAGTTTTGTGGAAGGGTGAAACACCATATAGTAGGAGATTCAAAGCTGGGGAGAGTTTATCCAATGTGGTATCTGAAATCACAACTGGCAAATGCAAGCTGCATATCCCATCCAGGTCGTAGCGATGAAGTGTCACATTTACAAGCAATTCCTTAAAATATTCATTATGGTATTCAGATACAGAGACAATTACGGGAAAATATTTAACAAATGCCTAAGTCATGAACTCGACAAACGGCCAACGGCTTATGAGGCATTAAAAAATCTCACACAAGATGGAATGGCAGGGATCGAGAAACACGGCACACAGGAGATGCAAGCTGAGCACCAACGCCACATGGATGCTCAAGAGGAGGAAATAGCCCGGAAATTCGAAGAAGGGTATGACTTTTACTATGGATCGAATTGGAAAAGGCAATCCAAGAGCACGGGAACAGCTCTCATCAAGCAGGCTGCTGCGATGGGAAGCAAAGCAGCCAAAGGTTTCTGCTACTATAATGGAATTGACTGCGCAAAGGACGAGGAGTCAGCGTCTCAAATATGGAGTAAGGCAAACAGGGAACGGGCTGCATTTACCCTCCTTGGAGAATGGCATAACAGGCAATCAAGGCATAAAGAGGCTTTTGCGTGCTTCCAAACGGCAGCAGAGCGAGGACACGCGAGAGGGCAAAGAAACCTTGGAGCATGTTACACTTTTGGAACAGGGATTGAAATCGATGAAAAGATCGCATCAAACTGGTATCGTATGGCAGCATCCGTCGGTGATAGTATAGCGCAATACAATCTGGGGACTTCCTATAAAAAAGGTAGCGGAGTGGACAAGGATTTCAAGCAAGCCCTCGAATGGTACCGCAAGTCTGCTGACCAAGGCTACAGCCTCGCCTCATATGCTGTGGCGCTTTGCTATGAAAAGGGAGAGGGGGTGGAGAAAGACTGGCAGCAAGCCGTCGAGTGTTATCGTAAGGCCGCTACCCAAGGCCACAGCGGCGCGCAATATAATCTTGGAGTTTGCTATCAAAACGGTAGAGGAATAGAGAGAGATGTGAAGCTGGCCTACTGGTGGTATCGAAAGGCCGCCGACCAAGGATATGTCATTTCGCAATGCAATGTAGCACTTTGCTATCAACGCGGCGTGGGAGTAGGGATAGACTTGAAGCAAGCCTTCGAGTGGTATCTCAAAGCCGCCAACCAAGGCCACAGCGGCGCGCAATGTACTTTGGGAATTTGCTATGAAAAGGGCAGGGGAGTGGAGAAAAGCTGGGAGCAAGCCGTTGAGTGGTATCGTAAGTCTGCCAAACAAGGAAACAGAGGCGCCCAGAACAACATAGCATTTTGCTACCAGAAAGGCCTGGGCGTTGAGCAAAACTGGAAGCAGGCCGTCGAGTGGTATCGAAAAGCCGCGAACCAAAACGACAGTGGTGCACAGTACTACCTAGCACACAGCTACCAAAAAGGTGTGGGAGTGGAGAAAGACATGAGGCAAGCTGTCGAGTGGTACCATAAGGCCGCCGACCTAGGGCACAGCGGCGCACAATATGCTCTTGGATTTCGCTACAAAAAAGGCGAGGGAGTTGAGCAAGACTGGAAGCAAGCCGTCGAGTGGTATCGAAAAGCCGCCCTCCAAGGTCACAGCGGTGCGCAATGCTGTGTCGCAGCTTGCTACAAAAAAGGTGAGGGAGTGCAGAAGGACTGGCAGCGAGCTGTGAGCTGGTATCGTAAGGCCGCTATCAAAGGCCACAGCGGCGCGCAACATGAGTTAGGATTGTGTTACGAAAAAGGTAGGGGGGTGGGAAAAGACTGGGAGCAGGCCGTCCAATGGTATCGAAAGGCCGCCAACCAAGGGCATCCTGGCGCACAAGCCAGTTTAGAAAAAGCTGATGGAATAGCGTTGAAAGAAGGCTGCCGTACCATTAGACCGAATTCATAATGTTAAACGATGCAATCTGCTGCGACTAAAATGAGCCGAGGCAAACATGTCAAGAGTTTAAGCAAGTGGAGCAATACATGAAATATTGCATGTCTATCATTGAATGAACGATGATGAGAAAATTACATTACACAGCAGCAATCGCATCTTCTTAGCGTACATTGCACTCGCGCGTTTGCTTAATTCGAACATGCTCTCCTGTTTTTGCTGCTGCTGCTGCTGCTGCTGCTGCTGCTTTGACGCCTTTAGGCGTAGCGCATCATGCGATTGAAAATAGCGCTGTGTGTGTATGGCAACGTCTGATTTTCTACACGATTGCATAGCCTTAAGACTCTAACGCACTGCTGTGGTGATGTCATGTTTGCTTGTCGCTGATGTATTTTCTTCAAACGAACGGTAAAAATCTCATTCATATGTTAACTTACATCCATAATATATATACAGATATAGCATGCTTCTTAAGCATGATTTATATATTGAAACAGTGACTACAGTGTAAAAATTGTCCGTTACTAATTTGTTACTTTCATTAAAAGCTCTTATGAGAGAAATTATAATGACGATGAAGCAGTTGATATGTTTTTTATCATCTTTTAGCAGCCAGACGATAGAAACGCTTATAAATCTTCTCAGCATAACATCATTCATCTTATTTCAAACCGATGATGTTTACTCGCCAAAGCCATGCTATTATCACTCTTGGAGGGTATCAAGCCAATTACTCGCAGTAATTTCACCATCGGCAAAATGTCCTGATACAGGATGGGGAACGCAAAATTAGGAAAAGATCTAACCATTCTCTCAAAGTTTTTAATGAAAACGAATCAGCACTAATGAGGTAATACGTGCTTCAATTTGTACCTACGACAGCTTCCTCATCATCGTAGACTGCAAAAATACAAAAAGATTCATTGAGAAATAGAAAAAACATAAATATCAGCATATCAATCACGTATTTACATCTTCATCATTATCATTAATCATCGTTTCAAAAATTCAATATCTTAATTATTTCTATGGTCAACACTTACGCGGGCACATTTCGTCGAGATGGTCATGGACGAAGATATCATCAGCTTTATTAGAGTTGCTGTGTATGTATGCGTGCGCGCCACACAAAGCAAGGGTACCGCGGAGCATGCAGCACAACAAAATCAGATATATCTCAGTTTTTACATTATTCACACTTGTTGTGAAGTAGTCAAAGATAGATGAAGAACGTACCCTCCGCAACACCGACACAAGTGCTTGCACCACTGATACGGTACATGTTCAAGTAAACAGAAGTCACTTGGAATGGGTATCAAGCGAGACCACGAATTGTTTTGAAAAAATGCATTGGAGAATGAATGCTTACTTCCCAAAACTGGTAGCACGATTTCTTGCAGCCGCAGCATGTATTTTCATATTCAGGAACCGTACTAATTAAGCAATTATCGAGATCACATTGAGGCGACAAACTGTGTGTCTAAATTTCGTATGCGATTATTGAAGTGGCAGTGTTGGCCTTTGCTCCAGTAGAAACAACTACAATGACTCATTACTGCTGATACATATTCTGATACTACTTCAGACCTCATCGAAGGCAATCTATGCATTGACAGCGCAACTCCTTGCTCCACCCGCACGTGTCTTTAAATAAATCATAGACGACTTACATTAATATTTGTAGGTGCTACATACATCAATCATCTACTGGATGGTGATGATGACGCCGCCCACCACCACAACCACAACTACCACCACCCTCTACAATCTCCATGCTCTCACTTTGCCATCGTTATCACCACCCTATCACTATTTTCATCATTATCATTATCGTCATCTTTGATCTACTCACTGACTTCTTCAATTTCGAAAGTTTCGCCTTCACTTCAAGATCCATGACGTGCTGCATGTACCTGTCAATAGCATGAGAACAAAGCGGCGCAAATGCGGGTGTGTACCGACATGCAATCATGCCAAGTGCAGCAAAATGGGGGAAAAGTACAGAAGGAAATAATACTGAATCAAAGCCCATGTCAGATACAAATGAATCAATATAAATAGGAACTCTCTCTCTCTCTCTCTCTCTCTCTCTCTCACACACACACACACACATACACACATACTCATGGAACATCATCCATAAATTTGATACTTACTGTTTAGAGGCAGGAATAATCCAGCAATTGTGGCATTTAGTGAAGATCTTGCGCACCTATGATAATAGCAGAATTTGTACATACAGGATCATCAGTCGGCCACCAAGGATACAACCACATCAACAAAATAGGAGAATAGAAGGTTTTGCACAATGCCGCTGTCACTTAAAACTGTATCATTTAAGATATTCATTATATCAGTGTAAGTATTGTAATAAAGACGACGAAATTGCCGATGATAGAAATACTTTCATACCGATATATCCTCTTGTGAACGTCATTTCTCCCCCCTCCCCCTCTCATCAGACACAACCACGCTTATTACCCCATTTATCAGCGCACTTATCGTCTCCTCCAGGCATGATATACACGACTTCCACCCCCTCTTACACCTAATGAAAAAAGGAGGAGGAGGAGGAGGAGGAGGAGGAGGAGGATGCATATGGAATTGTCTTAGCACTTCTTGTTGGTCTATCATCACAAGTTAGAGGGGCTTGGGTAGTGATAATCCGACCTCGCCAAGCAGCCAAATTCCGCATCAGATTCATCAGTGACGTTATTACGTCTGTCAGCATTCCCACCATTACCATCATCACCCTTTTTACTGGAAATCGATATCACACGATTTAGACAAAAATCAATATGGACGAAGTACTGCACACATCATAAATTATGATCTGCGTTCCAACGGTGATGCGATGGTTTATTGTTCTCACACACTTCATGCACAACCTGCAGCAAAGGCGTGATAGCATGGTATTGATATAATCCTTCCTTTCCTTTTTTACTATCCAGTGAAACTGGGGGGGGGAGGGAGAGAGAGAGAGAGAGAGAGAGAGAGAGAGAGAGATGGAGGATGATTATGGGATGATGATGATAATATTGATGATGATGATGATGATGATGGGCGAAGAATGTTGAATAAAGATTAGTGACTGAATATTTAAATATTTGGTAGAAATACATAATTTCTTTATGTGTGTGTTTGTTGTGTGTTTGTGTATGTGTATGTGTGTATGTGTGTTTGTGTGTGTGTTGTGTGTGTGTGTGTGTGTGTGTGTGTGTGTCTATTTACGACAACAACTAACTTAACGTACCATAATAGATTTATACTGATAGTGCGCCCAGTGCCTCTTCCCAACCTGCTCCCTAAGGAATCGTAACAATATCAGTAAATCAGTGCATCATCATCATCAGTAATAGTATTGTGATGATGAGGATGTTGATGGACCTTGCGCTCTCGTACTGGTGAGTGAGAACAGCGATTATGAGGTTTAAGATCAAAACACCGAGGAATATCACAAAAGCCACCGACCAGAACGTTCCTTTGGTTGTTTTAATGGAGAATTTATATTTTCATATTGACACATCATTCGTATTCAGGCGTAAGAGTCTCTATAATTGTTGGGTAGTGCATGATACCTATTACGCGGTCATATCCAGCTATTCGCTCGTAGTCTACGCCGCCAAACGTCTCTACCACCTGTTACATATAATTATATATATATATATATATATATATATATAGAGAGAGAGAGAGAGAGAGAGAGAGAGAGAGAGAGATTAAGGAGAGGAAAGAGGAAGGGGAAGAGTGAAAGATCACAAAAGTCTCGCAAAGAGTTTCTTTGCATTTATTTTTATCTTCATCTTCATCGTTGGGGTGCTGCATTAGCTAGGTGAGATGTGTGTGCTTCTACTATGTCATTATTATTATTTCTCTCTCACACACACAAAGCAGCGTGCTACTAACAATATTTATATTTTATGCGTACATACATGCTCACATGCATATAGCATAATTGGATTCCTCTTGTTCTCTGCTGCTATATCTCTTACCCGTGTTGCGAGAGAGACCCAAAAGGTCTGACTGTCGATGTCTTGGTAACTTATCAAGTAGAAACAAACAAAGACAGAGAAGATATACGGTATCCCCACCATCATTCTATCAGACATTTTTCCTCCCTCTGTGTTTTTTTCCCTTCTAATTTCTGTGGACTTCATTGTCTTACAAACGTCATGATCTCTCCCTCTCTCTCTTTCTCTCTCTCTCTCTCTCTCTCTCTCTCTCTCTCTCATCGCTCTCGTTCCCTCCTCCCTCTTTATCATATATATATATATATATATATATATATATATACAAACGTAGTACCCGAATGCCACATACATGGCGAATGCAAAGGAGCACAAAACAAAGAGGAGCAGCAATAACAAAGGATAAAGTGCCAGTAACATGAACTCGATCATGACCAGCAACTCTGCAAACGCCTACAAACACACACACACACACACACACATAAACAATTTGATGATCCGTTTTTGTGGAGGTCAGATATTCTTCTCATTCGGTCTCTTATCATTATTATCAAGTAATCTACACCTTTATGATCGTCAGATAGTTGAGGAGGTTCCACCACGCAAAAGCAATCAGAAATGAAAGGAGATACGTCGTCGCACGCACACCGAGTGCAAGGCGGATAATGGGAACGTATTCGTCTCTTGCCGTCCAATCCTATAATTAACCGTAGTAGTAGTAGTAGTAGTGGTGTAGTAGTGGAAGGAGCAGCAGCAGCAGCAGCAGCAGCAGCAAATGTCGATTGACGTTGTTAGTATTATGTCTTCTGTATGTGTACGTGAATGTGTTTCATACTACTTCCCTAATCGTATCGATGTGCTTCTTCCTTCCCTCTCTCTCTCTCTCTCTCTCTCTCTCTCTCTCTTGCTCTCTCTCGCTCGCTCTCTTGTCATCAACTTCGTCGCATCTGACTTACCACGCTGTTCTCGTAGTTGATGATGTAGATGTACATGATGATGAGAAGCATCCAGATAACCAGCATTAAGAACATCAAAAGATGCGACATTGTAGAGAGGTACTTGCACGTTCCTGATTAGCATAGCAATTTGCCGGAAGATTCGTATCGTCCATCATTGTGAGACAATACTCCCTCATCTGGCAACATGCATGCATGGTATTTCATCGTTTGTCTGAAACCTAGAAGGGAGAAAGCTTCCAGCTCGCTGATCAAATAACTGCGAGGATGACATACATAAGATAGCAGCAAAAGACAGAAGAAGAGAAACATCAATCATAAAAGGATTTGAAAGATGAATGTGCGTATACAATGTCTATAAGAATACCAGAAGAATCCTATTGAAACGACTATTTCTAGAGCAATAAGGCCATTGCCGTTTTGGTAGTGCACAAATCTACCGACCTAAGAACAGAAGAGATAGCAAGTACCAAAAGTTACCATTGCAGTATCATCGATGATATGTTTAACTGCCGCTTTCTTTTGTATGTGGGAGACGGATCTCATTCATTCGTATTTGTAGCACAAGTAAAAACAGAGGAAGCACTTATTTTTACGTTGAAGTCAAAGCTTGTGATTGCCCCGCCAACGAGGGGATACTCGACCATCATAATCCCAGACATGTAATCGTTCGTGTGCGTATTTATCAGACTGAACTCCACGTTTACCACGCGTGTCAGATGATCAATCTATGGGTTGCGACAATCATCAATAAAATATAGCGATGATAACGTCATGTGTCAATCAATTAACGTACTCACACACACACACACACACACAGAGAGAGAGAGAGAGAGAGAGAGAGAGAGAGAGAGAAAGAGAGAGACACTAACTAATACTACCCAATCCGATGCTTTGAGGGCTGCAATAAGGGCAGTGGCATTGGAATAGCTCGAGTTATACCATGGGGATGGGAAGTTTTGCACATATCCAGATACAGGATACCTGTTGATTTGTCAGTAGTACGTGAACGTGTGAGGAAGAAGGTATGAATGCTATAGACTACCAGCGACTGAATTGGCCCCATGTAAGAGACACGCCAGAATCTAGGTCGTTGGGAGTTTGATAGGCATATTCAACACCGCCAAATACTTGAGTGCCCTGCTCGATGCCTGTGGAATAAGGAGGAGGGAGAGGTGGCGACGATTGGGGAGGAGGGGAGGGGGTAAGGAGCAGATGATGAAGCTCTCAAGATGGAATTTGTGTATGTTTGCTTTTGGGTGTGCGAAAGCATATATGGTAGCTTGAGAGAGAGAGAGAGAGAGAGAGAGAGAGAGAGAGAAGGAAAGAGAGTCAGAAATCGTATCAAAGTGTTATTCTCTCTCCTTTCCTCCTTCCTTCCTTCTAACACCATTTAAGCGTTTTGACCTTCTGTGCATCGTATCTTGGGAATAATGCAGCCTGCCTCTGAGAAGCAAACCTCACCCTCCATCGCTACCTGAGGATATAAGGAGACAATCAGAAGAACACATCCATCTAGTTTGCTTCTTTCTGTATGAGTAGTGCCATAACCATAGCACGAAAATGATGACCTGATCAGGTAAATCACATGATTCTCGCATCGATCGCAGCTGCCGTATCCTGATAACATTCACATGAAGTGATGATATCTATGTGCGTGAGAATGCGTACAGGTATTACTACTACTACTACTGCTACTACTACTACAAATTAGCATTGTGAGTGCCCCCTCCTACGTCATAGAGCAGTCTCTCTCTCTCTCTCTCTCTCTCTCTCTCTCTCTCTCACCTTGGAACTCCAACGATCCTTGACTGCCCGCCAACATATCTGATGATCAGATGCAATCAATCAGTAAGATTATTCACTAAGATGTTAAAGAAATAAAACACACACACACACACACACACAGAGGGAGAGAGAGAGAGAGAGAGAGAGAGAGAGTGAAAAAGAGTGGGGATCCTTTTGTACAAGCTGTCAAACCCTCTGAGTCCGTTCTGTGTGCCGTTGTCTGCTACATATACGGGCTCGACTTGAGGATAGAATTGGTCTAGAAAAGGCCCTTCCAACCACATCCTGTAGATATCCAAATAGAGGAGCTCACAGAATATATATATATATATATATATATATATATCTAATATCAAGCGCAGACAATTACATACCGTATTTAAACATGATTTAAACATGATAGGGGATGGAGACTAGAATGCGAAGAGAAAAACAAAGTGCGGCAGTCAGATTTCCTTTATCTGAATATACCAGAATTCATCGATCGAATCAATCTCCCTAAAGTTCCTTTTTATCCGCGAAACATCATACGGAATCTCATCGTCCACAAGTGTTTGCACCTATAATATATATATATATATATATATATATATATATATATTATAGTGATCGTCAGTTTCATCATAGGAATCATGGAGCACGCTACTATATCCTCTGTTCTTTAATTTGAGGGATTTCACGATATCATGCAGTCTTATCGCTCTTTCTCTCGTCGTCTTGAAGGTGGTGATCAAATATACAATATATATATATATATATATATATATATATATATATATATGTGTGTGTGTATATATGTATTATGTTTCTTGCGACTACTACTAATTCTATTACTAGTTACCATAGCGTTATGAAACCAAAAGGATGTTCTTCGGTCTTGGGTTGCCAGCTGAACGACGAGCAGTGAGAGAAGCGAAAGAAACACCGCGTAGAAGAGAAAGCTCGAGACACGTGCTCCGCGCACTTCCATACGATACACCTGATCACCATTGCATGAGTATTTAACAGACGCTTGCTACTTGTTTCATCACGACGAGAGTGGTTGAAAAGCAGCTGGGGCTCGACGATGACGTGGTTATTCTGTGCATCAACACTGTTAATATGAGTGGGAATAAGCGTTGTGTGGTGCAAGTGCGTAGCAGAATAATAAGACTAGTTTCATCGCTATACTACTACTTCTACTTCTACTACTACTACTATTACCGCGTCACAGACGATCTGATTCATGCGGTTATCGAATAGGTTCTTCACGCTCTCCTCTATACTCCGCACCTGAGAAGAATCAACGGATATCAATATCATCACGTGGCAGCAGCAGCAGGGTAAAGTAGAGCATATGCTAGTAGTTAGAAGAAGTATTCAAGGGAGAAAGGTTTCTCATGGTGACAACTAAGACTTGGAATGGAACCTTGGTGTGAAGGTGTGGTGTAATTGTTGTTGTTACTATTATTTGCGTAAGGTTGTTACACCACCTGTCGTGCGTCCTTTGACTTGCATGCCTCCTTGGCGAACAGCTTCTCTTGCTCTACAATGCTCTGAAACTTGCCAGGAATATCATAGATTTCCTACCAGATTTAGGAAGAGGAGGAGGAGGAGGAGGAGGAGAGAGAGAAGCAGCATCATCTTTTGTGCAGTGAGATCATCCTTTTGAGTGGTTCTATTTACCATTCTTCTATTTCTTCTCGTGCCCCCCTCCCCCTCCCCCCCCCCTCCCTCTCTCTCTCTCTTTACTAATTCAGACAAAGAATAGCAGGAAGAACCTCAAATGATGTGCCACTGAACCTCTGTGCAAGCTCTAAGTCTGCCCCCTCTCGAATGAGTAGCCTATTAATCATTGTTGTCGCAGGGTATTATGCGGTATGCCACGTATAAAATAAGAACAATTAATAATTGTTTTCTTCTTTTTCCATTTTCTCACAAATGCTCTAAGTTAAGGGTGGATAACATCGCACTCTCCCACTAGTTAATTCCTATCATGCTGCTTTACTGTATTATTGCATCTAGATCGTTCCTAAGCTCGTGAAGTGCTCGGAAACTGTGGTATAAGGGAGAACAGAACATTTTAACAACTAAGGAGAGCACACATTCTATGTCTAAATTATATATGTTGTTGTAAACGAATCGCTTCTCCATTTGTCATTGTAGCTGGCATTTTGAAAGGAGCACGGGAAGAAGAGACGTACATATCTTGCCGAATAGGTGTCCTGAGTTATGAATTCAATAATTATGATTTTCCGTCGTGAGTGCACGCATCAACCACCAATCTATTCAAATTGAACACTTGCAATGCGACCAGAAGCAATAAGATCCCGTTCAAAAGAAAGACACCCAGATGCACATTTGTTAGGTAGGAAAATGTAGATGCATAAATTAATATGATGTATATTTGTGAAACCGGGATTGGCGGACGATATCTGTGAGCGACTCTTTTTGCGCTGATACAATTGGCAGAAAATTCATTTTCCTTTATAGACGAGTAGCTTCGTCTTGTGATTTCAAGCTTACAATTTATATTTATGTATGATCTTTCAAAATATAGCAAGGCAACATTGTGTAAAAGCCCAAATACGTTGTTCTCTCCCAGACATTAAACGATGTGATTGTGTTTGTCACCATATTTTTTATCGAGCCGATTGACGTCGTAAAACATCTTAATATCTTTGAACCGCATCATCGCAGAGCCTGTATTTATATTAACGTGTGTGCACAGAGGATTAACATCATACGGTTGCACACACACACACACACACACACACACACACACAAACACAAACATAAACAACAATGGCGAGTCGCACACGCACACAAATATATGCTTTAGGCAATGGGACATTATTTGGTAGTGTTTTGGCCACCTAAGGGCGTGATTCCCCTGCGATCTGTAATATCCTTCTTTGCTCCTTTCTTTAGCAGCATTGCTGCCACATCTACAAGGCCATTCACCGCAGCGAGATGTAGCCCTAAATCATGATTTCACCAATGAGAATCTTACTATTTTTGAAGATGATAAGGAGATGTGAAAAGATGATGTGGACATCGCAAAGAATCAGGAGAATGCAGACCAGTTTCTCCTCCGTGTTGAAAACGGCACTGACGCGAGTGAATCGGAACCTCCACTTTGATATACTTACCTGCCATCACAATGATCATGATGATCGCTATTGAAGACGATATATGCGGTGCATGAAGAGAGAAGAGAGAGAGAGAGAGAGAGAGAGAGAGAGAGAGAGATCATAGAGAGTATTAATACTCATCACTGTCGATACTACCTTTCTTGCCTGTGACAACTTTCACACACTCTGGAGGATAAGGGAGCAGCATCATCCCCGCAGCATCAATCGTACTCCTAATTCATTGAGAGAGAGAGAGAGAGAGAGAGAGAGAGAGAGAGAGAGAGAGGAGGATCCAATTGTAAATTGATTCAACAAGATTGGGTCGAAAATAAATACATAAACAAAATGAATGTAGATTTTATTGTTCTTCATCTGACTCTAGGACTCTTGAGCTCCAAATCTTTGTGTTTTTCCCTCCAGCCTATATGCGTCATAAAAGTTGGGAAATGAACAAAGCAATGACGAGTGAAATTGGCAAAGAAACATGATGATGAAAGAAGGGGTAAAAATTAAGAGCGAAAGTCAATCATCACTACTATGGTTAACAGCAAGAAATGAAAAGTAAAAGCAGGAGGAACTTTGGACATCCATCGGGAGATGATGCTACACAAATAGCATGCTGATGCATTCACACCTGCCTAACATTCTTAATGGCCCCAGTTGCTATGTTGAGATCGGTGTAATTAGTCAATTCGTCGATCGTTTGCAGATGCTTGCCTGAATGATGCGCACATGATGGAAGTGGGTAAAAATAAGAGAAGGCCGAAAGACAAAGAAGATGGAGGAAGAGGAGGATTACATGGCGACGTTGAAGAATCATAGTGTGTATGATTGATGAGAGAATTTATGGTAGCAAAATTGAGGGGCATTTGTGCAATTCTTTTTATAATGAAATGATGAATTGTGTGTGCTGCCACGTACTTAGAACAGCGTAGTGTAGCTCTGATAATTGAAACTCATCGAAACACCTACATATTTGATATTCAAACTTAGAGATACATACGTGTATGTTTCTTAATGATGTAGAAACTGCATAATCAATCGTTAACATGACATGCATGTCGTACAACTATCTTGGATATCATCCGTGGGATCGCCCTCATCACTCGATATCTTCTCGCCATTGCGAAATGTGTTCTTCGGTCATCATTCAAAACCTACCCGATCTTCACGTGTCGTCGTAATAACATTGTTGTAATCTCACAGGAGACGTTTCCAACCCCTATGCGTACAAACGAAAGAGTGTATATAATTACACGCAAACATTCTAAAATCAAATCATTGCTATACAAAACTAGCGAGAGAATTCGTTCCCCCTCCTCCATCGTCTTTTACCTGAATCAGTATGCAGCGAAGAGGCTGCATAGTGCAAGGCTGTGCGGTTGGTGACGTATTCAGGCACAGTTGTACTGAACATCAGCCGCATGTGATACTCCGACAAATGCATCGGCACCTAATAAGAATTATAAATAATCATCATCGTCACCATCATCATCACGGCGGGAATCATAATGATGAGGACAACTTTTTTAATTGGGAGTATTTTATGATTCTTTCATCGGTGTTCTCTAAGGTTTCTCAGACTATATGCCATTTCGTTGATGTGAGATGTAAGATTACTCACATTCACGTTTTCGCTATGCTGCATGTCGATATTGAGCGCCATTTCACTCTGCTGGCGTGGGGCACCGTGTGCAGACGTCATGCCTAAAATGTGAGTATGTGCGTGTTTGTGCGTGCGTGCGTGTGTGTGTGTGTGTGTGTGTGTGCGTATGTATAAGTATGTAATTATGTCTGATTGTCTCCCTTTTCTGAAACAGTGCTAAAGTCGCACATTACTCCCCCAAAATTGACACTTTGCTCTCGTTTACACTAATAACAGTCTCCTTTCAGCTCTTGGATGAGTGGATATGTACGTGCAAATCCAGCCTGTCCTGGCAGCGGGCTTTCGTTGGCAGGATGGAAGAGTCCCTCTACCAGATGCCTCCTTCTCTTCGAGTTGTAGTCGAGAATGAGCTTCACAATATCCACCTGATGACGAGACAGTAAAACAAATTCATGCAGAGTACAGTTTTAAGGCAAACAAAGAAGCATTTGGAAACATCGTACCTTCATGTCCAAGTTATCACATTCGTAATGGCAATATGTTCGCACACACACACACACACAAACACACCCGCACAGGCATGCCCACCACTGAAGTTATCTCATTATTGTCAAACCGAGCGTCGTATGCAGAAGTAGTCGTCGCAGGCCAAATGCAATAGCGAGACATCACTTTTGGCCAGGTGTGGGAGCTGCCATTGTGCGAATTTCCCTAGAAGTAAATTTTATTTCCAACTTCAAAGCTGCTTTGACCAAGAATGAGAAAGGGGGACAAGGAGATCTTCTTCTTTTATTCACGATAATACAACAACTATTACAACCACTACGACTACTACGACTACTCTCATAGGTTCTTCTCTATTTTTCTTAGACTTAACCAGTTGTGAGCATTTGGACGAGTTCCACACTTGCCTGTCGAATGGCACTCGATAGCATCCGCCACGAGTACGATGCTGTAGTGAGCTTATTAGATAGCCCCGTCATAGAGCTGCTCTCCTCTCTGTCGGCAAACGACACTTCCTTGGTACCTGCTGCTGCTGATGATGGCCTTTGTCCAAAAGGAGAAATGTTCGTGTCGCTTGCTCGTATTTCGTGGCGCACAGTGAACGACCTGCCACATGCAAAGCATACGCACACGAATTATAAACGAATAAATAGATAAATAAAATAATATCGTGCAAGCTCTCATTACATTCATCGGTTCTGACGTCTGCTCGAGTAGTATTGATGTGTACTACCATACTTACCCCACCCCACCCCACGCATTACTGCTAATGCTCTGCAAGAACCACTACTAGAACTACTACTACCTGCTCCTGTTTGCAAATCTCCCATTCTTGACACTGGCAGTGCTGGAGAAGCTGCTGTTCCTCTCTCGCACAACGTTCGGAGCAGGACGAAACTGATTGAGAGCGTATGAACTTTGGCGCATACGCATTGTCTGTATTAGGAAGAGGAGGAAGAGGAAGAAGGTTGAGAAGAGATGTAATATAAACTGAGATTTTGTGATTATTAAGTGTACACGTATCTCCTACTACCGTGACGACGGTGGATTTTCCGGATGAGAGTCCTTCGATAGCTGGGGAGCTTGAATTGCTGCTGCCCCTCTCTACACGTTTTTTTAATTCTTGCTTTTTCTGCCAGCGCGGAACGAACCTACACATAGATTATTGTTCGAAAAATAATGTGTCCTGGTGCTTATCCCTCGCAAACCACAACGTTCATATTTCAACCTATCTTTGATTATGTTCCATACTGTTGTGCTATAAGTTGTTTCATGATGACTCCTCCTACTCCTCCTCCTTCTCCTCCTGAATGCGAGATATTTCTTCTTACCGCTTGATATGCGCTGTTATCTCTGCGCGATCGGGGAGAGGCATGCCTATCTCATACCGCAGCATCTCGAATAGAATGTTGGAGAGGTGTCCTGTTGCAAGTAAGTAAGTAAGTACGTAAGCTCGTAACAAACAAGCGACACACGCAATAATCAATCAACCAATCAATAAACCAATCCATTTTGACATCATCGATTTCTCATCAAAGTATTTGTTCTCACCCTCAGCTTTACGATGAGCGGCCTTTACTTTTGCCTCTTGAGGCAAAGCCTGTATCTCCGGTGACCAAACCGACAAATTCGCGCCACGCTCAATCATCATTGCCACTTTCTCCCAGACGTGCGTTCGCCTCCACTCCTCGTAACTCAACTTCCCCCCCCCACCGAGACCGGACGAGTGCAGCAAATATGTGTGAAAGTGCCTATGGGAGGGGGTAAGGGCAGCAAGACATCGGAAGGACTAATTCATCGTGGCATTCAAATCGCAAGTTCGTGTGAGCATATAGTAGTCCGACAAGATACTATCCGTTATTATATGGGCACTAGCATATCTAGATATCAACCGGTTTTTGGCCGTGGTAGAGTATTCGGCGAGAAAGTACTCAAGCGCTGTCAGGCCGATATTGTTGCGGAGCTTGTTGAGAAAGTACGAGAGGCGCTTGAAAAAGGCCATATCGAGCAACTTCACTTTCCATAGATCGATAATCTTCTTACGTCGCATTTTTCGTTTGGGGTTACCTCCCCCCACAGGAGACACATGTGACACCGGAGAAGTATGTTTCCTGATTGGCGGGGGAGAATGTATAGATTAGATGTACGAACATGTGTGTAGGGAGAGTATTATTGTCGTGTGATCTATATGCACACCAAAACATTACTTGCAATTTCAATCATGCTCAGATATCATCATTATCCTAATCATTCAAATATCTTGCCCGTCTGCTGCTAATACCGCAAAACCGCAAAAACATGCGACTAATGCAGGAACTACTTCTACCACTACACCCTACGTGTCTGCTCTCGAGAAGTTGTATCTGTTGTTATTCGTGCTATCGTCCAAGATCTTGAAAGGGTGAGTGCCTCTCTGCTTCTTGTCAACTCTGCTCAGCAGTCCTAGATTAGCTGGGGTACTCTTCTGCTCGAGGGGGGGTTGGACATTGATCTGCTTGCTGTTTGCTTTGTAGGTAAGCAGACCTCCACGCGCCATGTTGCGGAGCTGCTCGTTAAAGCCGTCGCCCTCGTACGGTTCCGCTTTTTCACACATTGACCGGATGTAAAATCTGCAACGATATCGATGATGATGATGATGATGATGATGATGATGATGAAGAGAAGTAGAGATGAAAGTGGTGATTCATGGCATGGTTTTGAAGATGAAGGTTGATCATAAATTGCAGTGGCACTCATACGCACCCACTCATATAGGAGAGACTACGGCAAGAAACGACAATATATATATATATATATATATATATATTCATAATATATCAATAACGATGTGCATATCTCAACAACAACCCGTCTGGTAAAATCAGGCTGATCTTGATTGGGTACTCCTTCTTCTCCGTCGGTAGCAGTAGCATCATCGTTGCCGGTGCATGTTTTGTGTCGTGCAATGGAGCAAGCGACGGCGTTCGGTTATTCACATACGTCAGCTTAGAGCCGAGGATTATCCCGGAGTTCTTAGCTGCGGACGATGCATCAACGATGACGTAGTTGCGATTTATACTCAATTCCAGCCAGATCTTAAGCTCTGCATTTGGCTCTTTGACCTGTTGTTGATGATATCCACACGCACGGCGTCATGTCATTATTTATAGATATTCGCAGTGTAACATTGGGGGTAATGATGGCAACTACAATTGCCATTCTTACGAGCTCTGGCCTTAATATGAATTGTACCTCTATGTCAAGAGGTCTACTGAGATCATGTGCGAATATCTCCTCTGCGGAGAAAAGCGGTGAGCGCACCAAATAGTGCAAGAGTGAAGTCCCGGTGTTGTCTCGGTGATGCATGAGCGATTCATGCGATTCCTCGAATAATATCTGGAATAAAACCTAAGAAAAACAAAGATCAGAACCAGGTACACGATAGTCGAGACTATAACAATAGCACAAAGCACTTCTTAAGATACCATTTGTACCTAGGAAGAATATATGCTTAATCATCTGACTGGTAAATGTTTTTAATTAAGGAAGGGAGCAAGGGGGATAGAGTAACTCTCCTCCTCCTCCTCCTCCTCGCACCTTATTGTGGTTCTTCAGTGCAAGCATCATTGGTATACGTCTCTCACGATCGACGGTCTTGAGAATTTTGCTTCGCGCCTTGCTTCTAGCAACCACTTTCCTTCCGGCCAAAACCCTCGAATTTGATGAAAGGATATCTTCTTTCAATGAACTCATCACCACATAAAACAACGAAGTGGAGACATGATCGCACCCTGAGTCCCATGTGAGAAGCCTCCTCACAATCTCGCTAGGATCGCGTAAATTCTGTCGAGATCCGGCATTGTCGATAAATAAATGTAGGAGCGTTGGCCATGGCCACTCGACCTGTGGTTGGGGGGGGGGGGGGGGAATGAGCGTGGAGATCAGAATTGTTGACTAGGTTGATGTATATGGCTTTTGTGTACAATTGTTTCTTTGTCTTGTCTACCCAGGAGCACACCCCACCAAATACCTTATTTGTTCTGAACTCGTCATATTGGATCCAAGATCTATGAAGCTCCAACTCGTGCATCAGCTCAGAATGCTCGCCTGGGCGCTTAATTCGTGGCATATCCTGAATCAACAGGTAGTAGCAGTGATGATTAAAGAACTGCCTCTCAAGTGTGTGACCTACTACTACTACTACCAGTATGATCGCAGAAACAACAACAACAACAACAACAACAACAACTACTACTACTATTACCTCTCCTGTCAACACTGCTCGTCGTATTTCCCGTTGGTGTGACAAGGTGGTGGTAGATCGAGGCATCAGCATAACCGAAGAGGCTCGAAGCTTACGGTATCGTACGATGTTTGCAATCCACCCATGAAGCCCCGACTTATCTTCTTTAAAACTAGCCTCAAACGGCTGCTGCTGCTGAAGCTCGGTATCGGAGCTCCGAACACTTCCTCCTCTCCCCCTCCCTTCTGTGGTTGTATCTGACGTTCTATATCCGGAGAATTGGTTGAGCTTTGACTGCTTGGTAACCGTGACTGTTTCAAGCTTGAAGCAGTCGAATGGTGATACCTGAATAATACGTAAAAACGAGCAATTAACTTAAGGTACGAACAATTTGCGATTGAACGATGATGACGATGATGACGATGATGACGATGATGATGAATTCGCTGCTTTAGTCTGAGGTGTAGTATGTCGCTTCAATGACAGAATTGGGACGGATTCTGACTACATTCCAAATGTCTCTTTCTTCACATTCAATTACTGTATGTCTCCGCTTCTTTTCGTCCAGAAGTTCCAGTGTTATACGGTGCGATTCTCCATCAATGCACTTCCTTAACACCGTCGCTGCCTGCCAACGATACCCACTTTCGCGCTCTCCGTAAACAGCTTCAAGGATCTGAACTTTATCGCCCTGGCTCAATCCCCTCCGCTTTATAAAGTTAGATGAGAAGGCCTACGGTATAGATTATTATTTCATCTCAGAGCTCGTTATCGAGTGTGCATTGATAACGGACGATGATATGCTGCTGCAACTAGGACTATTCTATTGTCACGTCTCCTCTATACTCTAAGTACCACTGCTTACTTACTACCATATCCGCCAATCACACTACTACTGCTGCTGCTACTACTACTAATACTACTACTAATACTACTTGCACCTTGTGCTTATATCCTGGCTGGAACAAGTAGTGCTCATTGCCTGTGATGATATCAGAGAGCTCCTGTCGCAAAGAAGTCTTCTCAGTTCTGTCTCCCCTTCCTTCTGCTATTTCTGCTTCGGTAGGGCTTGTTATGTCATCCTTCTTCTCTTTTCCTTCGTTTTGGTTCTTGCCATCATCGTCACCTTCTGCAGATTTGGTGTCTATGATGATTTTGGGTGCTTTAGAGCTTTTCTTACTGATACTGATGGGGGCGGTGGTGCTACTGTTTTGTTGATTATTTCCATGCTCTTTGATGTCTTTCTGCTCTTTGCTATGCATCATCGCATCGTACACGAGGCATTTAAACTCTTCCCAATACTGCAGGATCTTGGACACCGAGGCCATCTCCGAAATCCACTGGAACACTTGTCCAACGTCGCAACACGCAGCGCTCATCAGGACGTGCGATATATATCTTTGAATTAAGGATGTGTAGTGTGAGTGTGACTGTGTGTGTGTGTGTGTGTGTGTGTCAGAGAGAGAGAGAGAAAGAGAGAGAGAGAGAGAGTATATCCCTCAGGGTTGTGGCATTCATTTACTTCCCGCACAATCACCATCTAGCACCACCACCACCAGCACACATGAAGAGACTTTGGTTGGGGGAAGCAGGAGAAACGACTATCGAAAGCTGCTCAAGCACTCTGGGCAGCAAATAATAATACATGTTTCGTTCGCCAAGGCCCCTCGTCATACACAGGAGAACAGTAATAAGCTCCCGTAGGTTCATTTCGAGCTGTTTGTGAGGGTCAGATCGTACCGTTTCACGGTTGCTACTAATACCAATCAGCTTTGACACCCAACCCACCCTTCCCCCTGACACCGACTTCTTGCCGCCTGATGTCGCCGACTTTTTCCTGAGAGATAAAAAGAGGAAATGGCGGTGTTTTACGGGAAGAAGAAGGGGGAGAGGGGAGAGAGAGGGGAAGGGGGAGGGGGGGGGGGTGCATAATTAGTTCCACATCTCTACCCCCTTCTCACTTCTACCACTCAAATAAACAACTGCGAGTTGTTGTTCTTTTCAGACGACTCATTTTCCGGTAGTACTCAAAGATTGCACGTACGATAGGCGAGTCCTTGATTTCCCTAACCTTTACTACAGGATGATCATCATCTGCATCTCCGTCGCCATACAAATCAACACCGTCTCTACGCTGTTCGCCAAAATAGCTCTTCTCCAGACAATGGAAGACAGAGCAATTATCGATGAGAGAGAGCTTCCCCAGAAATATCAGCCAAGAGCGGTGATCAAGAGCTTTGGTTGCCGCCTCGTGAGCTAAAGTTGAGCTCGGAAAGCAGAAGTTGTAGCTACACCATAGCAGACGGTGTTTCTTCTTAGTATAATACCGTTTGGCTATGTGTGTGTGTGTGTGTGTGTGTGTGTGTGTGCGTGTGTATTAGGTGTTGAATATGAGTACTACCGTTCGATGTTCTTTGGCGTGAGGAGTGGGAGGAGAGAAAGATCGCATCGTTTGTATGTAAGAAACTTTTGCAGAAATTGTCTATAGCTACTATCTGGTGACAAGGCCAGCAACTGCGATATCAGCGATAAAAACACGGAGCATACACGCACAACGTCTTGGGAGGAGGAGGAAGAGGAGGAGAGAGATTGGAAATCCTGAGGGGGAAATTATGTAAAAGAATAGAATAGTAGGATAATTAGACAATAGTGAAGTATGATAATATGAAGTAAAAGCAGCGACCAGAAACCTGCATCTCCATTTCTCTCTCTATTTTGTGTAAGAAAACTAACCGACAGTAGTAGATAAGCTAGCGAAAGAACGTACCCCACACGCGTCATTAAATACTCGCACCGTTGTCACAGAGAGTTGATCCACGCATTCGTTGCAGAGTTGCAATGCTACTTGTCGCGCCCTTTGCAAGGTCCTGGTTTTCTTTTTTGCTTTGGTTAGGGATTCTTCGTTGGCCTTCTTGCGCAGCTGGTGCTCTACAATGGAGACCTGAATACGTTTTATCTCATCCGCAGATTCACGAGCATCATCGTGAGCTTTCTGCTTGAGCGAAGAGACGCTGTCTCGCTGAGTCGTATCATCCATCAATTTAGACCTGAAGAGGAAGGGATGATTACAATATCATGATGCTAATTATGACGGTGCACACAACACACACACACATAATGTATATATATATATATATATATATATATATATATTATCAGCTACTCGAGCTCTTTCAGCTTCGACTCAAGTGATTGAACATCCTGAGCCAATCGCTTCTGTTGCTCTTTGGTCTTTGCCTCCGTGCGATGAAGCCTCTGAGAGAGCTGCTGCATGTACCTGGTATCATAGAAAGCATAGCAAATTTGGGTATTGGGCTCGAGGGATTTCGTTTCGTTAGCAAGAATTTGAAAGAGCGAGAGAAGAAAAGATGAAGTATTCGTACGATTCATTGCCCTTTGCCTTCTCGAGATAGAAGCTGACGACAGGGTCATCAGAGTCATTCTCGGAATTCTCCAATCCATCTTCCTCGCTAACCGTTATTTTCTTTTCTGTCAAAGCAGTTCTTGTTGTTTCTTTCTTGCTCTCTTCTCCGTCCGTGAGAACCGTCAATGCAGGAGGAAGACGAGATCTCACTGTCGCTGCTTCTTCTTCTGGATCATGCTTATTGTCATCACCGTCCTCATTACGATTGCTGATAATGGGGTTCTTGTTCTGAGGCGAGGCCCTGGCTGATTTGACAATCTCCGCCCATTCACGTTCTGCCTGCTGAGCTTTCTCCATCACCTCTTCATGAACTTGCTCGTGATCTTTCAGATTTTTCTTGATGGAAGCGACAAAATCAGAGTCGCGAGGCGTCATCTCGTCCTCTGTTTCAGTGTATGTGAGTGAGTGTGTGTGTGTGTGTGTGTGTGTGTGTGTGTTTGTGTGTGTGTCAGTGTATATCGATGGAAAGGGCATTACTTACCCCCCCCCTTTCGCCCCCCTATTCACCCTCTCTTCCCCTCTCTATTGAGAGTGTGTCTGCTCTTTCCTTGGACTTGTTCCACGGCATTAAGGGAAACGAAATGGATGTGAATCAACGGAAGGAAGCATTGCAAGATCCCATCTCTTACATTCACCAGCGCCTCCCATTGTTACTACTATCATTACATTTTTGTGATCATTATCAGCATGCACTGTACCTTCCTGTATGCTCTGCATCTCAATAAGTTCTTGCATGCGATGGCTATTGTTGCTATTTACTCCTGGAGAGTGTTTCTCCCGTGGAGATCGTCCTGAATGCAAGCGCGAAGCTGCTGGGGATTGATTAAATGCATGTGAAGGGGGTGATACAACGCCGCTGCTCTGAGCTGGAAGTGCCCTTTTACTCCGTACAACCGCCATTTTGCTCTCCCCCCGGTACTTCTTTAATTGGACTTTGATTTCCTCCAGCTGCATGGTGAGATTAGACCTTTGCCGCTTCACAATACGTACACGCGCAGCAGCAGCACGTGCCCTTTGTGCACTACGCCTCGCTTGCTCCAACTCCTGC
Organism: Bigelowiella natans CCMP2755; assembly: GCA_000320545.1. Taxonomy (NCBI): domain Eukaryota; phylum Cercozoa; class Chlorarachniophyceae; genus Bigelowiella; species Bigelowiella natans. Next base: position 87,293 of record ADNK01002595.1, on the reverse strand, counting down.
CGCATTTTCTCCGTGACCTTATGAATGTTACATATGTAAATTAATATATATATATATATATATATATATATATATTTCTTGCTTGGTGCATCAAGAAAGAGATTAGAAGGAATAATAATATCAGTAGAATAAAGAAGCAGATTCTGGCGTCCAAATATTGACACGGCGTAGTCATATAATGATACTGATGCTGCAATTGTTCCTACATACGTTTGAAATTCTGGTTCGCTTCATCTTGGTTTCTTGAATTCGCTCTGCGGCGGCTAAAACAGCCGCACGTGAGGTTTCAACGCGTCCCTCCGCTATCCTGAGCTCTTCTTGTGATTGCGAAAACCGCCCAAAGGCCTCGGTTACCTACAACACGTAATAATAGTGATGATAGAAGAGGAGTCGTAGTTGCGGTATTATTATGTTGGAGCTGATAATGTTGATCTACGTTTGTACGTGTTAAGGGTAGGAGAAATAATAGGTTAGGACAGGGGGGGGAGAGAGACCCTCTTATCAGTAGCGTCCCTTCGCTTTCGAAGCGCCTTCAGGTGGAGGTCTAGACGTTCTGCATTATCGTGGCACCCGGACAGCTCATTCTCCGCAGCTTCACACTCGTTGGCCACACGGTGATAGCGCGAAAATAGCCCGAGAATTGTGTTTTCAAGGCTATCAAGAAGCGTCTCATCTCCACTCTCGACCTTGGAGCTGGGAACCCTCTTGAAGAAGTGATGGCGGCTTTCGGTGGCACCCCTTAAGTGCGTAAACAACACACACACAACACACACCACGAAACCAACGTTCCAACGTTAATTAAATGTTTGATGTTATCTCAAAATTTCACACACACACACACACGCGCGCGCGCGCGCGCGCACATGCACACACACAGACACACAGACTTAAACTACTGCAGTGTACCCGCTGGAGGTGGGGCGACTGTGGCGTCCATTGGTATTTATCCTCAGAAGTTGCTGGCTACGAGGAGATATGTGGAATTGCGTTACGCTGCCTATGTATGTCGTCAAAAATTATCAACAAGCGCACACCAGACACAATAAGGGGACTTCTTATTTCTTTGAAGATTTTCCCTTCCTAGTACTTACTTGACATTTCATCGGGAAGTGAGTTGGCACGCGACGACGGTCTATAGGAAGGCTTTTGCCACTCGTCGAGGCCATTTAGCGGTTTTTGCCATTCTATTCCGTCAACTTTAAGCATCTCTTGCTGCCGGATCAAGTCCGTAATCGAGAAGGTTTTGTCCCTTTCGCAGCAAAGAATAATTCGATGTTAATAATGTAATACTATTTGATCTGATTAGAGGGAGGTAATGAGAGCACACGTAGTACATGTTTGCGAACGCTGTATAAATAAATGTATATATATATATATATATATATATATATATATATATTTCACACACACATTTTGTGTGTGTGCACATGTTTAAAGATTGGTGAAGAGAGAGAGAAAAAGAGGGGGAGAGGGCGGGGGGTGACTTTAACACGCTACTTACTTTTTAAGGTCGGTAGTAGACTCTTGGAATTTACGATGGACGGTGGATAGAGACGCGACTAACTTCTGACGAACACTTTCCTGCTTCAAATCGACAGTGTCTCGCAGGTCAAGAACAGTGGATGATGACTCTCCTTTGGTGTTTTGAATTCCATGAGGTGTCCGTATCACAATGTTTGCACTGATAAGAACGATAATTGACAGAAGAGGCATCGTGACAAAAAAATATGATAGCGGTTTGGTGGTTTCATGGTGCTGTTGTTGTTGTTGTTGTTGATGATGGTGATGGTGATTATGCCGACGACTAGGATTGATGATGTTGTTGAAACTTGATCTTGTTTTTTTAACGCTACTACACGAGTTTGTAGGAATGCTGAGCGCACATAATGGGAGTGTTTTTTTATAAAAAAAACCTAATAACCCCTCTGCTGAAAATGCCCTTCACATAAATGGGACTCTCTTCTATTGATCTTAAAGAAAAGGTATCATCACCATCTTGAGGAGAGTGTGGCCGCACAGTAGTAACGATGCTTACGCAGGATGGCGTTGAGGTCGTTCTGACTCATACCGGAGAGAAAAACCCATGGATAGCGCGTGCCGTTCATATCGACTACATCCGACATACACTCCACCATCGAAACGATGTTCCAGTAGCTAGACAGTATCATTGGAGAAGTAGAAGTGGGGGGGGGTTGGGGGTTTACAATCATAACATGTAGAATATACGCAAAGTAATCAAACTGTGATGAAGAAGGTCAGCGACTTACGGATTCGGATTGAAGAGCTTGGTCAACGCTACCCACTGTGCAAGCGATATGTGGATCTTGCCGACACCGAACTCCGCCCTGTAAGGTAACCTGACTCCAGCGTTCTTAACTCGAAAGCCCTTTGGATGGAGTGACTCAACCATCCTTTTTAATATAGACGGATGAACCGATACAGGGTTTTTCTTTCTTTGCCATTCGTCCACAGCAACAGGGTTATTGTTGTCAGCAATGGCCTCGAATGTGCCTTCCCCCGCCGAGAAGCTGTCGCTGCTAGTCTGGGTGAGCAGCTCTAGGTGCAAACTGAGTGATAGGGTGTCTGTATCCACTATGTCGCGCACACCGAAATGCCTTGCCCAGAACAGCACAGCATGAAAGTTGTTACGACCTGAGTTGTCGGTCAAGTTATCAATCGTTGTACTATTATTTGGCATCATCGGTCTGCTCAATCATACTGGCAGTAGATATCCCAGCAACGGTGCAAAACAACAGTTACAGTACTGACTTCCATAGATTGGCATCTTCGCCTCCGGATTAGGAAACTCGGAGATAACCTGAGGTGGATGCAAAACAGTCACGACTCTATTGAGGAAGAGGGATAACAAGCTCTGAAGTAGAAGAATGCATTACTTTTCTCTGGAATTTTCCGACGCTGAAAAACTCTTCTGGCCTCGTGTATAGTATCCTGTGCAACTACCAATAAAAAAATGGTACACCCCAATGATGGTTAGGATCATTAGAAATGGTGCCAATCCGAATATCAAAGCTTAGAATACATGAAAATTATATTTCTCTCCACGCTACAGCTCCTCTCCCCATCACTGCGAGGTGTAATCACCTTCAACTCCGTGTATTCAATTTCAACTATCATCCTGTCCTGATCTGACACTGGATCGATCTAAAGCAAGTGCGTATTGAAGTAGAGAAGTATAAATAATTGAATTTGTTATGTACTGGCAAAAGTCGATTTCTTTTCAACTTTACGCATTTTTAATTCTTTTGTACCTCTTCATTCCTTCCTATCTCTGCATGAGGCTCATTATCCTTGCCGTCTGTATTTGTCTCGTCGCCCTCTACCTTCGAATCCGGGATGTTGTCCCTCCGTACTCCTTCCCATTTCCGCTAAAGGTTGTGTGAGTTTGGTGTATGTTCTTGGGGTAGCAGCCACTTCGATTAAAAGTCGAAGGGAATACAAATAGAACGGATTATGATTTACGACGCAGTTGTAAAAACAGAGTCACTAGATATCCAACAATGGCGCCATTACACCATCGGCTCAATAACCACTCGAGGGATATGCATTCGTTATAGTGCATATAGACTGTTTAACAACCTCATCTGGATCCTTCAACTTCTTCCATACTAGAATACTCTGCACATTTTATAAAAGCATATATGTGTAAACACACACACACATATATAGAGATGTGTGTGTGGGGGGGGGGGGGGGGTGTCGGACATGCATATCAAATGTGGATGACGGTGCTGGGTTAAATCGGGTGGAGGGGAGAAAGGAACGGGGCGTGATAGAGAATCGAAAACATTGTTCAATCATGGCATGTTGTAACTTTAGATTTTGTGAATCCGGATCATTTTGCTAACCTCCTCGAGGACTCCATATATTTCATTCTGGACGCTCTCATAGTCCTTAGGCTGAACTTTAATGCCCTTTATACGGCCAAGAAGCCGCTTCCAGTGGAATCGCAATACTGAATAGCCTGCACCATCACCATTGCATTGCTCAGAGGCATTATCTTAATGGCATTGTGAATTAACTTCGTCTTGGATAGATAGAGTGTACCGTATTGTCAAAAAGGGGGATGCAGGAAAAAAATGCTCAGACCTTCAAACTCGCTAAGCAGCTTGCTGAGCCTTTCGAGCGGTTCCAAGTCGCCTAATACGCCCTCCATCGCACCCCCCCTCACCCGAGCCCAGACAGGTGCTTATTACCAGGAAGAGGGGAGCGACGCTTGGTTGAAAATTTGGGAATCTATCATCTGATGGTCAAACTTGGCTTGGAAATTTGTCTAATTATTAATACAGCAATAGAGAATTTGCGATTGGTCTACGACAGTTACGGAACGAAACGCCGGCTTCGTACTCTTACGATCTATGAATCTAGATCAGTTTCGGACACTTTTGTTCTTTCCGATTTGCTAGATGATACACGTGCGACATCACAAATTTGTTGACGTAGACGCAAACTGTCTGGATGTTACAATTTGTTGTTAAATGATCTAAATTTTTACTTTACGACATGTAATATATATAGTCGCATCTTCCAACTGTGTAAGTTTGCTGACACGTGGCAGCGACGCATCCACTAGCGCGACAAGAGCCTATAATTTGGTGGGAAAGAAAAAGCACGATGTTTGCAGGGTAATTGAAGATTCAGCCTTCCCAGAATCTTCCGAGGTTGCACTGCGTGATCGTTTTTGAAAATTCCTCGCACTTTGGCGAACTTTTTCAATGAAATGTCCTGCGTTCTTTATATATGTATGAGGATTAAGGAAAGGAAGCTAGCGCTTACTATCATAGCCAAACGAGAGACCGATACCCTACCGCGCCGCTTCTCTGCGACCCCCCCCCTTTTTTATCATTCACGATGCTTCGTACTCCATCTCTCGCAAAGACGCTACGATCGATCCCAAAACACAACCTTGTAGAGTATTTTTTGTGATTTCATTCGCAGTTTTACGGCCGGCATTCAATGTGTTGATGTGCAGTTGTTTGTGTTCTCAGTCCGTGCTTCTTTCACAGCAACGTGCCTTCTCTACAGCTCCTGGTAAAAGAATTACAGATTCTTGATAAAAATGTAAGAATGAACAAGATAGAAGCATCATCTAATCATGTGTGCTACCACTCAGTCACTGTCGCTATTGCTGGAGCTACAGGCGCTGTCGGCCAGGTGCGTTTACACACTGGCAAGCTGAAACCTTTAAGACTATGAAACGCCACCAAAAAGTCGTAAATCGTAAATTTATGGATTGTACACCGTTACCAACAGCATAATCTTACTTGTTATGGGCATGATTCTTGACATTCAATACCTGGAAGGGACATATATCAATCTAATGTAGTACCATTCCAATCACATGTAGGAACTCTTGGAGTTGTTGGATGAGCGCAAATTTCCCCTGAAAAATTTGAAATTACTCGCATCTGCCAGATCGGCGGGAAAACAAGTAAAAAGAGCCGTGATGAACGTCACATCTCCCTTTGTCGCGTGTTCAAACACCGCCATGTGCTATCTTTGTTATTATCGATCGCGGACTACTTGGGTCTGACCGATTTGATGCTCAGATTCCATTTAAAGGAGAGAACTTGACCGTCGAGGAGCTTACAGAAGGTGATGATACGCTATTTTCACTTATATTTGCCATGTTCTCTCCTTCCCCCCCCCCCCCCCTCTTTTCTGGATCTACAAGCATGTATATATTAATATATATATATATATATATATATATATATACATGCAATCGTATTGATGACCGTGTTCTTCTTATCCCGCCTTTATCAAGACTCATTCAGCGACGTTGATATTGCTTTCTTTAGTGCTGGAGGATCTCAGGTAAGCTCTGCATATGTGTATTTGATGTACCTATAATTTTGTGTGTGCATGTGCATGTGACGTACTAAATGGCCCTTCATCTAAAATCGATGATCATTGATTATCATCATCATCTACTATCATCATTGTTATTCCACCATCTATCACTATCCATTTATTAGTCAAAGGAATTCGGGCCGGCTGCAGGAAAAGCGGGTTGCTTGGTAATGAAGCGCCAACATAAGCAGCAAGGATTAGAACAACAGAAGGAGTCATAGAAAAGGGAGAGAAGACGATCAGAAGAAAAAAGACGTAAATGAGAGCGCTTCTAAGCTCCTCAGCGCAGTCTTAGATAGGAGCATGTTCGTAGCTGGTAGTTTGTGCGTATCATGGGATAAGAATAAACGATAACAGCTGTGATGTATGTTATCAACTCAGGTGATTGACAACTCATCTGCGTTTCGAATGGACCCCAAGTGCCCGCTTGTTGTCCCTGGTAAACAATAATGATAACACCGGTTATGCGTAGAATATTCACCGAAAAGGAAACGGCGACCAGCGTATGATGCATAGCTTAATAATGTTCGTGTGTGTGTGTGTGTGTGTGTGTGTGTTTGTGTGTGTGTGCACTAAGTTTAAATACATGTCCATTAATGCGTATTTCTCCTACTCTCACAAGATGTTTATAAGTCGATAATTATACACAAATCAGAGGTGAACGCAGAGGCTATTCCTGATGCAGTAAGTTTTTCCTTCTTCTTCTTCTTCTTCTTCTTCTTCGTCTTCCTCTTAAGTGAAACATAACGCAGCAGCAGGCATACCTTTTAAGAATGCTATCATATACCACCCTATAGGAGGACTCTATGATCATCGCCAACCCGAACTGTTCCACCATCATTATGAACACTGTTGTGTGGCCACTACACCAGGTGATAAGACCGAGGAAGAGGCTGCTGCTTTTCCTCCTCTCTCTCTTTCTCTCCTTTAGAATATTAACGATATTATCATCATCTTCCTCCTCGTAATACTGCCTTTGTCCCGCCCCCCCCCCCCCTTATACTTCTAGAAAGCCAACTGTAAGCGTGTCGTCGTATCTACGTACCAGGTGAATTAGAGACGGTGCTGCTTTGAGAGGGGGAGAGGCGGGGGGGGGGGGGGGGTATGGATTCATCCCTATGATGATCACTATTATCTGCTTCAACGTTTTATTGATTTTATCGGTGTTATTCTTGTGGGTTTTTCATCTACAAATTTCTCGATCATCCTTTTCGCAATCCGATAATACTACAAGGCTGCAAGTGGTGCCGGAGCGCAGGTATTGACATCATCCCTTTCTATCCTAAACCGAGTTCTGTGCTCAATAATGCAGCTAGGCAGCATATAACACATTGCATCATCATCATCATCATCATCATCATCATCATTTAGGCAATGGCTGAGCTTGAACAACAAGCTAAGGTGTAATAGCATCATGATATTCTTTGTTGTGTTTAGGTAGAGAAGGTATAGGTTTCTATGCATTCACTTCCCTCCCCATCATCATCATCATCTTCCTCCTCCTCCTCCTCCTCGTCGTATACATTGTGCGAGTGCATACATGGGGCATGCAAGTCATTATTATCCCGTGTGTGTATGTTGTTTAGTTTGCTTGTTTGTGTGGATGACGTTAACTAGGATTGGGTAGCGGGAGATCCTATCACACAGGACATCTTTGGCAGACAGTTAATCCTTATTCATTCCCCCATATTATCGTCTATGCTCGGGCCATATTAGCTAAATGTTTATGATCCCTGCCCCCTCTCATTAGGTACATTTGGAACCTATTTTCGCATAATTCCCCGATCGAAGAAACAGGTGGCTGCTTCAATATAAAATATTTGTACTTCACACATACACACACACACACACACACATATATATATATATATATATATATATATATATATGTATTTTATATAAATATAATATTTAAACACAACGGCCACATACAATGCGTATAGGATATAACGAAGAGGAAATGAAGATGGTGAAGGAGACAAAGAAGATCTTCTCAGCCCCTGACATTGCTGTTACGGCGACGTGTATCCGAGTTCCTGGTATCTTGCTAGATAGAGATGTAGATGATGCAGTGAGTAGTTCAATAGAATAAAGGAGAATAAGAGGAGGAGGAGGAGGGAACGTGCAGCACAAGTAGTTGCGACTTTCCAATTGTCACCATCGGTGTCAATGCTAGTATGGTTTGTTGTAGATACATATATTTAATATAGATAGACATATATTTCTTTAAATCTATAGATAGTAGTATTGTGTGTGTGTGTGTGTGTGTGTGTGTGTGTGTGTGTAATTTCTCCTCCCCTCTCTCTCTCTCTCTCTCTCTCTCTCTCTCTCCTCTCGCCCATTGTTTATTTAGTGCTTCGAGCTCACTGTGAGGCGATCAATGTCACGCTTGAGTCACCAATGCACGAAGATGAGGTGGTGTTTGGCTGATTAGGATGATGAGTGGTGATTATGATAATGAGATGATGATGATGATGATGATGATGAAGATGAACTATGTACATAGGCACTCGAGATCCTTTCAAAGTCTCCTGGAGTTACTGTCGTTGATGACAGGTGTTAATTTTGTGTAACTAAATATTTTTGTGAAATGCTTTGTTTATCTTTTGTATTAATAGGTTAATGCGTTTGTGATTCTGAGTATCTCTCTCTCTCTCTCTCTCTCTCTCTCTCTCTCTCTTTCTTTCTCTCTTCGTGTGTGTGTGTGTAGAGAGAATAACAAGTTCCCTGAACCTCTCGATGCTTCCGGTAACTTTAGTATGATCAAACAACAACATACGCACTCACATATGCATATAATACAAGAGTGTGAATAATTACATCTTCATATGCATCGACCTTGACATATTCATTGATGTATTCTCTGATTCTCCTATTCTCCTTTTGCTGCTGCGTTGTAACTGATTGTTTGGAAACAACAGGAAAGGATGACATTTTGGTTGGACGAATGCGAAGAGACTTGAGCCAGCCTGAGGGCTATGGTCTCGAGGTACTACTACGTGATGATAGATAGTAGAAGTGAAAAGTAGTATGGATCTCATCATTATCTCCCCCTTTCCACTTATCCAATTTAACCCACCCCCTTGTCCTATGCCCCTTACTTCCCCCACATAGTTTTTCGTCGCCGGAGACCAAATCCGGAAGGGTGCGGCATTGAATGCAGTGCAGATTGCAGAAGAGGTGCGGAGAGAGGGTTCATTACATAAGTTATCGTGTCGGTGATGTTTGCCCTATGTTTTTATGGATATGCGATTGAAATCATGCAGAACACCAACAGACATTTCTATGTTGCATTATGACTGTACACAGAGGTGTAGATAATTAACAGTTATGCACTAGATTTATACTTTAATACTTTGGTTCAGGTTCTAGAAAACTACCCCACTTTGCTTAAGAAGCTCTAGGAAAATCAATATAAAATCAGAGGAACAAATACTATTACATCTTCTTTGCACGATGCCGCTATTGTATGAACATCAATAGTACTATAATTCCGCATACCTGTGCTTGCTGCCGCAGCAACCGTATAATAAGCGGGAATCGAACAGCAGCAAGATAATACATCTAGTTGCACGTAGCTCTTTAGATCTTGAAGCGCTAGCTGTGCATGCATGCTCACTCATCATTTCCTTTGCTTTTCGCATCGTTAGTACATGAATCTCGCGTATCGCTGTGACATTAGCCATGCAGGCGCTTCGCTAATGTGCGTACAATGTGAAATTTGCAAAAATGTTGATACAGCAGTATAGCAGTAAATGTGCATTTGCGGCACATGTCCCAGGAAGAGTTTAAATTGCACGGCAATGTCAGTGAATATTTCTTGACAATGTGCCGATGATCCACAGCAGGTGGTGACATCCATGCACCACAATGACACAACACAGCTCGCACAAGTGCAGTTCATCACACACGCCAGCTCCTTGCACAAGGCTCTCATCTTGGCAGTAGATGCTCTGAGAGAGTTTGGCTGTGCATACGAACCATTGACTCTAATTTTAGGCAGCACAGCCACGATGCTGCCATCATTCAGCATTTCAAATGAAAACCAATCGTCGTGAGCTCGCGAATATATATTGAAAGAAGGTTTTTTTTCCTTAAGGTCACCAGACACAAAGGTTGTATGCACATAGATGAACTTTATACGCAGATATGCGAGACTTATATGTCACAGTATACATCCCTCCATGAATAATGCTAGTTGCGGTTAAAATTGCCATAATGCGAGCTGCTCATGAGATTACTATTCCCATTTTGAGGAGCTTCTTGCAAGCGTCTTTATCCTAAAAGTTGCACAATTCATGATAATTGGGCTAAAATAAAACCCGTCCCTCCATAATAAGAAGACGTGCGCGCGCACACACACACACACACACACACACATAAATAGATAATTATATATATTTATATATGCATATATAATATACGTTGTCAATTGATCTAGAAGCACATCTTACCTTCTGCAAGGCCGCTCTTTTCAACCAATAAACTGCTTTCTCGCGATTCGGCTCACGCAACCCTATATCAAGACTCTATAATTTAGCAGATTTATAGCAGATTTGAAGAAAACAACTGTACCTTTTCCGTCCAAGAATCGAAGTCCCAAATTATACTGCGCCACAGAATGTCCTGCTTCTGCAGCGCGTGTATACCTGGATGATAGAAGCAATATAAATATATATATATATATATATATATATATAGATTCCACCAACGCTATCGCAAATCCTACCGTAGCATCATCATCATATCATCATCGCAACCATCATCGTCTTCCTCGTTGTTGTCGCGGTTGTTGTACCATTCCACAGCCATGAAATCGTCTCTCTTCACTCCAATTCCATGGCGATAGAAGTACCCCACCTACGAAACGATCACAAACAAAGACTTATTGGATCATGAAGCCGTCACACACACACACACACACACACACACACACATACATGCATGCATCAACACAAGCCTTCTCTCTCGTCAAATCATCGGGTGCACCTCTGTTTGCGCTCTGAAGTTTCCCTGAAGCGCGGCCATTTCGTACCACTTAAATGCCTGGAAAGAGATAGGAATTGGTGTGTAATCATCCACCCCCCCCCTCAATGATCTTCATCCCCTTCATGAAAATCGACCTTTGACATGTCCTTCCTAATACCGAATCCATTTTCGTAGCAGATGGCGAGATGGTACCTATTGATGCAGAAGAACACCAAGATTCGTGATCATATGGGATGTGTGTGTGTGTGTGTGTGTGTGTGTGTGTATGTAGGAACTCGCGTTTTATTTATGATGCTGCTCACATGCTACGCGTATGTCCATCGGCTGCTGCCTGTTTGAATCCCTTGTACGCAGCTACAGGGTCTTTCTCCTTTCCATCCTGTTATAATCAGAGAAAATTTACAAAATGATAAACGAAGAAAAGTGCCATGCATCGAAAGATAGCGTTTCATAACCCCACCCCCACCCTCTTAAACGAGACCCCTCCTCCTTGTGTCAGCCTCACCCGGTCTTTGCTCGCACGGAGCGCCTTTTGAAATCTCCTTTCCGCGCTCTGGATTCGCTTTTGCTCCCTCGGCTGCGCCCTATTATATTCAATCAAGGTTGCATATTCTAATCTGTGCATCCTGTCTTTAGAATATATTGTATCCTGCAAGAAGGGATTTCTTCGTATATTTCCAAGTACTTCACATTACCTCCGTATCGTGTTCTGAGCGATAACGATAGAGGTCTTTAGTCTTTGGTTGTCGCGGTATAGATCCGCATGACCGATTTCTAAGCAGCGAATCCTCTGTATAGCCTTTGGTGCAACAAAGGTGTGAGCGATGATGACAGCTACATGTACTCGCTTCCATTCGTATTTGCTATATCATTTTAGTAAAGCGAATGTGGAAGAATCTGTGCATGTCTGAGGGAAGAGAGAGAGAAACAGAGAGAGAGAGAGAGAGAGAGAGAGAGAGAGAGAAAGAGGGAGACAAAAAGGAGCCAATGGTTGAACAGCATTTATTAAAACTTGAGTCATTGATCTTCTTATCAATGTACATATATAGTGAGGGGTAACTACAGTATTGAGTGTACGATCATGCTGAGTCTGTTGGCGTTGCATCTGCCTTTGTATCGCCTCGACTTGTCCCTTCACCACCGATTAACAAGTATGAGATCCAGTAATTTACATAAAATGTCGGCTAATATTTAGAAAGAAAGGAAGAAATAATAGACTCAGATGGAAGCATCTACCTTGAGCTCTAAGATCATCGTTGCAGCATCGGACCCTCCACTTTTCTCGAGCCGCGCTTTCCTCTGCATTAGAGAGGAGATTAGGTTGAATACCACATGCACGTTGAGTATCCTTAGCCCTATTCATCTTATTTTATTTTCTTACTCATCGTTTCTTTTTTTATTTTCTTCCGAAACGCATGATTACCACCCTCAGCACCGCCTCTTGGAACCATTCCTCATCCACTCCTCCGACCCCTTTGCACACATCAAACGCTGTCCTACCTTCCCTTTGAAAGGTATCAAATGTCCAGTGAGAATTAAATAATTAAACATATTTATATACATAAACATATATATATATATATATATATATATATATAATATACAGGGTGAGATATAATCCGCTTCACTTTACCGATTACGTGCTGACGGATCTGAGTTTGATTCCAGAAGCATTTCGACTGCATGTTTGTTTCCTGAAGAGAGTAGTAGTAGAAGTACGGAATACGTGTTAGTGGTAATGTATCAGCATCTCACTTGAATTTATGAACAAATCTATAGTATTTGTGTATGTGCAGTAGTGGTTGCGGTAGTGTCTACACGCAAGATATGCGTGAAGATATATCATCTACCAGCCTCGACAGACAGATGTAGCGCTGTACAGCCTGCATAAAAAGTAGTAGTGCGTGTTAGTTACACCTACTATCGTCAATGCCGTGCATCATCGACGAAACTTACCTACCGACAATTCAGCATATATCTTATCTTTTCTCTTCCTTCCCAACCCCCCTCAAGCGCCATATTGCTTAAATATATATATATATATATATATATAGATATAATTATATATCAACCACCATTTGCATCCTGCACATGCACGTCGCATGTGGGTTCATTCAGTAGGAACTGCAGACACTTGATCATACCCGACAGCTGCTGGCGCTTATGCTGGAAGGAATGAAAGAGATATGTAGTAACTGAAAGCATTGTTGTTTATACGACGAAAAACCTTCCTATTTAAGTACCTTAAAGGTGGATTTGGCAGCAAGATGCAGCACCGTGAGGCCACTGTTATCCTTTGCGTTGAGAAGCATAGCACTTACAGATATCGGTGACACTTCTGACAAAACCAGCTTCGATGATGACGAAGAGTACAAATCACTGAAGGGCTGATGGAAGGGGTTGCGACTGGGGGGAGATAGTGGTACATTGTCCTTAGTGCTATCCTTCTCATTGCCCTCGCTATCGTTTCCATAATCGCTGAATGCAGGAACGAGCAACGGCGGTGCACTAGGAGCATCCTAGAGTAGTTGTGAGAGAAAGACTTCATCATGAGGTTGATATGATAACAACGCCGAGATGCAATGCCGACAGAAAAGAGGTGGGAAGGAGAATATAGTCATTAGCATCATTGTAGTATCCGAAATGCTATTGTATATGTCTTGATAGTACGACTATATATGCACACCTGATGACGTTGAGGAGGAGCAAGGATGGGATACATATCACTAGCCATCTTCCGTCCTGCAGCAGAAGAGATCGTATCTGCTGTACTTGCAAGATCTTGCTTCGTTTCTCCCTCCCCATTTTGCTCCTCCTCCCTCCCCAGATGGTTTTTAAGGCTGATATCGTTTATCTTAGAGAAAGACGCATCATCTTCTTCGAGATCTATATCCCCCTCCTTTTGTATTATACTCTGCTTCTTTGGTGATGACGAAGAGTCTTCCCAGATGTCAGTGGTGTGTGCAGATGGCAGCCTCTTGTCCTTCAATGTCGTTAGCACTGCAAGATCAGCCCACATAAACACACACACACATAATATTTAATATATATATATATATATATATATATATTATATATACACCAGCACAACATAAAACAGTCTCCTAATACCGAGACATACTATCGTTGATGCAAAGATGCGTATTGCAGGGCCACGCTACATCTATATCTGCTCAATAAGGAAGGAGATATTGGAATTTCTATTCTATTCCTCGTAGCAAAGTAGTAGTAGTAGTAGCAGCAGCAGTTGTTGTTGTAGTAGTTGTAGTAATAGTAGTAGGAGTAGTAATACATGGTGATGAAGTTGATGCTGGTACGTGAGACTCAGGATACCGGTTCATTGATCGTCGCATACTGTGTAACATCTCTGCAAGTATAACAGCACATCAATCAGGTAGGCATGATACATGCAAGCTCACAAGTATGCCAACACATATTTACGTGTAAAGTACAAACCCAAGCACACTGTACACACACACACATAGAAAGAGAGAGAGAGAGAGAGAGAGAGAGAGAGAGAGAGAGAGACCTAGCGCTAAATCGTCATCTGTTGTGCCACGGAGGACAGAGTGCAGCGGTGTCTCTGCGTATACATTCTGCACCGCAAGGCTTGCACTGACATTGATGGAAAAGACAGAAAATAAGACACACACCACCCGATTAGATAAATGGACGCCATAAGAACGAAGGGAGTATCGTGTGTCGCGCAACAAGTTTCACTTCAGAAGTAGTAGATGTTTTCCTTAGAAATAGAGTATTATCAAACATTTCTTCTGCGCACACATGCTGCGTTCGCTACCGTTGCTCCAGCAGATACGATACAGTTTTGACAGCGCCACAACGTGCAGCAAAATGCAGTAGTCTGTCATTTTGTGCCGGGGAAGGATGAGTTAGTCCTGTCTCCCTTCCCTCGTCTTCGCCGTTCTTTATGTCATCTTCATCAAAATACGATGTGTTATAGGGTGCGGCGACATTTGCTTTGATCAAGCGCAAAGGGAGACCCTACAAATGAGGCGAAGGAGAGCCAGGATGGAGAATTTCAGTCATGTTGAGTGTTCAGTGTATATACTGCGTGGCATCTATTCTTGCGTCCATAGATCATTGTGAATCTCATCAACTTGTGTCGTTTCTACTTATTCTACTTCCACCTTAATGTCATCTTTGCGGACTAAATCCAACAACTCCGCGCGAAACCGAAGCTAAATAAACAACGAGACAGCGTAGCAGAGGGGAGGAGAAAGAATTCAGACGTAAATAATTCTCACTGAAACCACAACACACAAAGAAAAAAAGGAAGGGCAATAGGGCACAGTTGTGTAATATGGATTTACCTGTTGCTCTTGACTGATATAAACCTCTCCTTTGATAACAACACGCACGTTAACATGAAGAATGTATGATGATAAAATCAGTGAGGTATATTTCGCAACATCATAATGCCGCACCTTTGCTGTAAAGTTCCGGGTGCTTAGCTAAATACTCCTGTTCGTCGTAAAAAAGAACGTCATTTCCCCTCAGCGTCAACCATAATTACCCAATGACATATTTCTAGACTGTGTGCAAATTTTACCTGTATTTGAGTCTTTAAGCTGCGGTTCGGGTTTAGGAATTTGTGTGGAAGGGCCATGTTCGTCATAGGGGACCTGAGGACGGTATGCTTATTCTTCCATGTTTACAAAATTTGTCATTTACGAATCACGACAGATATACTCTGGAACAACCTATCATGGGTGCGAAGCCACCGTTCGATCTCATTCCATTCATAGCAGAATCCATCTAATTCATCGGCGATATTAGTGCGACACGGTATGAGTAAGTATGTGGATATACTTCGCACAGCTATTCTGTCAAAATGAAGCCAACAGCCGGACAACGAGAGCAATAGATTAAAATCGCATCGTACCAGCAGCAACCGCTGGATTCTCCATGATCAACTGCGTGATCGCACATCGATAGCCCTGTACAGAAGAGAATACCCGAATACATCAGCATCTGCAAACGGTCCTCTCTTCAGTGGTGGTGTGGTAGTAGTAGCAATACCTCTATTTTCGTTGCCATTGCCCTTAAATATTCGGTTTGGTGCGTATGTCAAACGCTATTCCAGCAGCTAGCCCGCCCCTCTCCTTCGTTGAGAGTTTGATTCGAACACCATCCTGCTCCTCCTCCTCCTCTCTGTGGTGTTTGCTGTTGTTCCCTCCTCTCTGTGGTGTTTGCTGTTGTTCTTCGCTGGATTTGCTCTATGGCTGTCTACGCGACAATCGCCTTCAGTCTTCAGTTACTGGTACTCGAACGGCAGCTCATCATTTAAGATATAATCGCATGGTATTTCACGTGTGCGACAACCACGGGTGAGCCAAATATTAGGCTCGATCATCTGAGTTTCGTGCCCAGATGAGATGCACGGGGAGTGAGTTGTTTTTTATTACGCGCCAGGCGGTTCATCGTTGTCGCAGTGGATACATGTGGGTATTTTTATGGAACATATTGGCTAGATGACTGTTGATTTTAAGACATATCTAAGTGGTGATAATCGTGCTCTTACTCTGGTATGCTCACAACTCGGAACCTAGGGAACAACCCACCCACCCCTCCACAACTCAGGAGGCACACCATTTCCAAGACGAACGCGCGAGCGCAGACGACGCTAAGAGCGTAAAGCCAGGACGTTACACAATCTTTACTTTATCGGAGTGCTCCTATTATCTTCTTGCCAGGCGTCTGAAGAAGGAAGCTGTAGTATGAGTAGAGTAGAGTCAAAGAGCGGAGGACAGGGAAACGTGGAGGAAAGAACCGTGGTGAAGACATTCAAGGTACTCTTAAATACACACACGATGCATATTGTATATGTATATGTACGTGTATATCTACGTGTGCAAATATGCATTATTCTCTTTCCCCCTGCCTCTGGCAAATGTTGTATAAAAGGCTGTTACCCGCAAGGAGGGAGCTGGATTCACAATTCACAGGTCATCGATTAGTAGCCAGACTAATCTACAAGACTAAATTCTCGATCTTCTGATGTCTTCTTCTGCTTACTTCCACGCATAGCATCAATTTAATACCAAATTCACTCGTTTCCAGGCCCATCGGAGACAGCGAGATGTCAACCGCGACGACTGACCCTTTCCTCATGGTAGTGTAGGTCTCCTCCGCCCATTGTGTTATGTATACATCTGTATATCCCTAGAGAAGTGAGGAAATGTACAAGATTTATCAAATCACCATTCCTGGGTGCTTCTCTCAGCTCGATGAGCTCGGTCCTGTAACGTATGGAAAGGGAGAATTTGAAGGGTAGTAATTGAGACGACGACGAGCAGATAATACGACGTACAACTCACGTAGCAAGGGGGGAGAAGGGAAGGGGGATTTATATATATATATATATATATATATATATATATATATATATATATATTATAATATACATATATAATATTATGTAATACAAACAACAACCAAAACTAATACTACCCGAAAGATCGGATAACTAGTTCAAGACAATGACCATCATCTTCATCATCTTCACCATCTTCATCATCATCATCATCATCAGGGCTCCTTGGCATCCCCACAGAGGAATTGACACTGTGATGTACCTCAAGGAAGGGCAGGGGGACCACCAAGACTCAACGGGGAATAAAGGATCGCTATACGCTGGAGACGTAATAAAATCTCCCATCATCAGCAAGGACAAAATTATCAACAATAATAATGCCGTCATTCCATGGCGACGAAGACATGCGTTCTTTGCCGCTTTTACTGGCTCAAGATTATGATGATTTGATGCTACTGATCTTTCTTTAGTGTCAGTGGATGACAGCAGGAAGCGGCATCATTCATGGTTATAGATTTATTAGATCACAGGCAGCATGTCTTCTCTTTCCCTCCTCCCCCCCCCCCCCCCCCCCCTCTCTCTTCATACATGGTCCCTTATGCTCTCCCTTCTATTTTCACTGATTGCTGTTGTTGTTTTCATCTGATATTTCGAAAAGATGAGGGCCGAAACCACCCGGGCGGGAAGCTACACGGGTTCCAAATGTGGATCAACTTGCCAAAGAAGCACAAGGTTGCGGAATGGAGAATCGGGATGCAGGGGAGGGGGGGGGGGGGATAACAAAGTTTTTTATTACACGCAAAGGCAGGCTCTTTATGATGTTGTACAGGAACTTTTCCTGTGAGGTTTTTAGGTTTAAACTTTGAAAATGTGAATCTTTTGCTTCTATTTCTTCTTCTTCTTCTACCACTACTACTACTACCATTACTACAATGATCAGTGGATAGATCCGGCCTACCGCACCATCCGAAGCAAGGAGAAACCGCACTACACGTACATCACATATATGCAGCAAGAAGCAACACTTTCTCTCACGATTCTATACCAATATACAACTCGCATGTATGCATTCTTGTTTGCGGCTGTTTGTCATTATGTGATCTATGAGATTTGATGTGTGTGTGTGTGTGTGTGTGTGTGTGTGTGTGTGAGTGTGAAAGAATATCACCGAATATTGCACGTGCTGCTGCTACTGCTGTCGATGCTGATGCTAATGATGTATCTAGGAATAAGGATGGTAGTGTCCAAGCTAATATTATTGCAGGTTGGTGAATACTTATAAGATGATTAGCATAAGTTTTAATATTTATATATATATATATATATATATATATATATATATGACCGCAAGGATGGTGTAGAAGGATGATTTGTTTTTGACCGTGATGATAGGCACTGTGGGAGACGTAAAGGCGAAGATCCAGCCCGTGGTGTGTATTCCGCCCCTCATACACACAAATGATAATTTCCAATAATGATGATGATGATGATGATGATGATGGTGTGATGATGATGGTGTGATGATGATGACACTGCTGATGAAAAATAGAGATCAATCAAATCAGGATTTTGCAAACATGATATATCATCGTAGGTACCGATTCAGTACATTGAGTTTATGCTAGAGGCCAACGCATCCTACACGCATAACATTCCCAAGGTCGCTAATGCCTTAAAGCAGCTTGTAAGGATCATCTAACACGCTGCTCTGTCCCTCCAGAGATGTGTTTGTGAAGGATGGGGGGGGGGGGCTTGTTTTCTTTGTAATCATCTCGGCAAATGAACTGCTATCATCATCATCAGCATCGTCGTCGTCATCATCATCATCATCGTCGTCATCATCGTCATCATCGTCGATCGTTAATCAGCCCCTTCATTGCTAACCCCCTGATTAGGAGATGGAAACGTGCATCGTCTACGTCTACGAAGGAGAGGGAACGTTCACTTCCAAGGGTGATGAGATGTTAGCGAGAGAATGTAGCAGCAGCAAGAAGTAGCATGAGAAGGAAGGGAAGGAAAGATACACCACAGGATGGATGAGGGGCACAGAACCTGAGAGGAGGAGGAGGAGGAGGAGGAGGAGAGAAATGAAGCAAAATTGTACTCTTCCTTCGGTTGGAATGTGTTGATTAGCTCTGTGTTGTTGTTATGATGCAGAAGTGAAAGCTGAGAGGACATCTACCCTACTATTCTCTGAGGTATGATACGTTCAGAGAAGTACTTAGCACTAGCAGGGCGTTGGCAATAGTAGCAATAGTAAACAAACAACATTCTCAAATAGGACGGAGGTGCGGTATCCTTCACTGCGGGAGACAAGGGTCTTAAATTCATGCTTCTCGCTGGAAAGAAGTTGAAGGAGCCTGTTGCGTGGCACGGACCGTTTGTCATGAACACGCAGGAAGAAATCATGGAATGCATCCGGTGATATTGATGAGGATGATGATGATGATGATGACTATGATGAAGAAAAACAATGTACAACACCAAGCATTCGTCCTGATGCGGCACAGCGGTCAAATATGTCGGTATTGCTTTCCACACACCTTTTGTATTAATTATATACGCTCAAGAATTCGTACCCCTGTGGTACGTGGTTATTCATAAATACATAGGGATTATCAAAATGGAAAGCTGGTGAGGGCCAAGCCCAAAGAGCTTCTGGCAAAGTCGTGGAAGTAACTGATGCGATGCACAACAGGACGTATAGAACCACCTAGAAGCGAGTAATAGGGGAGCACCCGTACAACATGTGCATGTGATAACACAGATACCTCGAATGGCAGCTGTACGTCGATCGACTAGGCTGCAGCTGCATAACGCATCCATATTGTATATATATAGATGTATGTACTTATTTGTTAATAAATCACAATTTCTTATGTCACGGCAAAATACTGCAATAGCATGATTTCAACACTTGCCGCACTAATAATGCAATGCGTCCGCAGATATTATAGTATCCGCTATATGCGTGCCGACCAACAAGCTGCTATGTGTACATGCATGTAGACATGCAGAGTATATGTACATGTGCATATATGTGTGTGTACACATACATGTACGAGACATGTTATACAGAATCCAGACATGCATTGACAATGGCACGCACACGTAGCTATCGTAGATAGATGAGTGTGTGTACTAAGCATATTGACAGCGACTGAGCGTCCAGCCGTCGCTTACAGCTATGCTTTTCTCTATTATTACATCATCGTCATCGTCATCATCATAATCATCATATTCATTAAATCGTCATTGCTTATTCGGTGGCCGTATTAGTCAACCAACGAAATGATGACAAGCAAGGCGATATTGTTATCCATCCCAGTCGCAGGCCATTCGCTCGATCCGCAAGAGCTGCGAAGATGTTGGAATGGATGCTGTTCGTAGGTGGTGTAAATCTGTATTGCCAGGATTATCATCCTCCTCCTCCTCCTCCTCCTCCTCATTATCATCTAAATGTCCCGAGGACGTCAAGATATTGGCCGAGATCGTCAGGCGACACGCCCAGGAGCACTTTCAGGTAGTCGTACAGCAAGAATTCAAGTGCCAGCAGTGATGCAGCGAAAATCATGCGGGGAATCAGGCCAGCGAAGAGGCCTTGGACGCCGCGTTCATCGGTGATACGCCGAACTGCTGCAAGCTGAGAACAATGTGTAAAGGAACAACGTTAGCATATGCTGACGAAGAGATTTCAGAATGCCCCCTCTCCCCCCCCACGATACTTCTTGAGTTCTACAAGTACTACACACACAGAGACGCACACACGCACACACACACACACACACACACATATATATATATATATATATATATATATATATATATACAAACACAAGCAAGTAAAAGAACTTGCAATACTGCTAATGGTAGTAGTAGTAGTAGTAGTAGTAGGATGATCGTATTGTCAATTACCAAATCGCTTCTATCCACGTCATCATCACCCCCCCCCCTCTCATCCCCTCCGCCCTCTCCACCAGAGTACAAAGTCGTCAGCACAGTATCAGCAGGGTGAGACACGACTGCTGACACTGCGCCTGATATTGCTCCGCCTATCACCGAGACGATCAAAGCCGTCGTTAGCGCCTCACGTGCAGCAGGATACCTTTTGTAACACCAAACACACCGACAGTATTATCAGGTTGTTATGCTGTTCTTGTGGTGTACATGCTAGCATGGGCAAATCACATTCCACATGTCGGTTTTGCTCTCTCCAACCATCCATCTATCCATCTATCCCTGTTTCTGTCACATTCTCGCTGGCCGATTTCCTTTTCACCATGCTCCCTCCTAAAACGATGATCGTGTGATATTGGAGAAAACACCAAAACCTACCGATCGTATATTTGCGAGCAAGCAGCGTCAAACACAGCGAATTTGCATAAAGCAAAGGGGATCTCCTTGAATAAAATCGCCCCCAATCCTTCATAGAATCCGACAATACCAGACTCCTGATAACACGGTAGGTAGGTAGTAGAGAATGATGATGATGATGATGATGATGATGATGATGATAAATCTCTATGGTTGGAAGAACAGCCAAAGCGGTGCAATTACATCGATGTGCGAAATTAAGGATGATTCCACTGCTACAACAACAACAACGACTAACTACTAGTACTAACACAACCTCGGAGAGGCGCTTAAAGCCTCCTACAAGGCCATCAGCAAAATTGTCATCGGATTGCAGCTTTATACGCACGGCCTCAAACGGCACCACACCGATACAGGCAAAGATAACTGCGGTGATGCTGTCGTGATGATGATCATGGAGGGGATGCAGAGAGAGGAGAATTAATGATGACGACGATGATAATGATGATGATAAAGACGTGTTCAATCTGCATTCCCAATGGTAATGAGCATCTTTCTGGTCTTCTTCTTCCTCCTCCTCCTCCTCTTTTCACCGCATAACTTCTGCTACTGCGAATCTGACTGCTAACATTTCAAGTACCACCTTGCTGAAATTACAATCGGCACCTCGTATAATACTGCGTTTGACGGCCCCACAGTCTGATAGATACACATATTATACACTTCAATGTGCGCGCATACGACTCCGTAATATTAAGGGAATTTATCCAAACAGGACGATATTGACGATCGAAAGCTATTGTTGTTATAGTATCAACGACAGAGCGTGAATGACAGCAAGATATAGAGATATATCATCATCATCATCATCATCATGATCATCATTCATCTTACTAATGACCTCAGCAAAAAGCCTACGGAAAAGCTCGGTGAGGCCAAAGCTCATCGACCCGCCGACGAAGAATCCAGCTGCTGTTGGCCCTATGCCTGAGGAGCAAGAAGAAGAAGAAGAAGAAGAAGAGGAGGAGGAGGATGAGAGAATGGTGATGATAATAGTGATGATGATGATGATGATGATGATGATGATGATGACGAGGAGGAGGAGGAGAGCAACATAGACAAGCACCCAATTCGTCGTCAAATTGAGAGAGGTTAAGACCAACATCTTGATATCTTTCCGTACATCGCCATCGTGATTATCATCATCATCATCATCATCATCATCATCATCATAAATATATCCCACGAACTCACTCTCACATCGCATCAGTATTTGTGATTACTCACTCTCGCCTACCTCTAAATAGGGCAGCAGGACCCATGCTAAACGTGCCTTTTACGACATCTACAACGTTCGCCTCGGGTTCCATTTGTACCTGGAGACGAGGAGAGAAGCAGCAAGTAGTTGGTTGCATATCATCACTATTATAACATACGAATATTCTCACCCCCCCCCTCCTTTTGTGTTGTCTAGAGTCATTGCCATCCTAAAGTACAACTACTACTACTACTACTACTACTACTACTACCTTCGTCTTGACAACTTCCAATGGGGTTAGAACGGCGTGAGACACCGCCGCACACAGGGCGCCTGTGACATCAAAAACCACCACCAAATGCCAATTTATTTATTGATATATCAGCGCACATAACAACCCGGAAAAGGATTCTATCTGGGCACTACACCACACAGCAAGTAATGGGCGATAATGATGATGATGATGATGATGAAGGCAGCAGCAGCAAGCTGCAGCTACACAGTAGGTAGGACCGCTTATTGCAAACTTCCCATATGCGAGGGCATCGAGCTCCTTTTCCCTCTCCACAGGCATGCAACCGCGCGGCCTTAATATTATTATTAGTGGTAGTTAATAATAACGGTGAAAAAACCGTTACAAAACGAAGCTTTGCCTGGCTGCAGCACAACTCACATCTACCGTCGATCGCCGTGTCATATATCGTAGGAAGACGCACAAAATGCGACATAAAGTGCCGATTCTCTTCTCCTCCTCCTCCTCCTCCTCCTCTTTTACTACTACTATTCTTTATTTGCTGTTGTTGTTGTTGTTGTTGTTGTTCTTCTTCTTCTTGTTGTTCAACGATTTGCTAACCCGAAAGCAGGATCCAACGACCCGCCACAACGTGCTTCTCTAAGAAATATTGAAAAGAAATATCAGAAATAATATATATATATATATATATATATATATATATATATATATATATATGTGTGTGTGTGTGTATAGCCGCATAAGTACACTACAATATTTATGTATATTTATATAATATATATATATATATATATATACTATTAGATTCCGAAATGTACTTGTCAAGAAGCCAAGAGGAGCTCACGTCATCGAAGGGAACTTTCACCTCATAGCGTCCCGAGGTACTATCTAAATACGGAATGATTGAGTCTGGGATAAGCTGTGTTAATTGCTGGGAGATGGATGAAGAAGGAAGCTGCATATACGGCAGCGTCTCCCCGCTTGTTTTCTTGATTGGTCTCTTTTTCAATGTCGCAACAGCTCTAGCCGGAGCACCGTCCTGTGATGATAATACAGATAATGATGAGGGGAATGTGATCTCTCTCTCTCTCTCTCTCTCTCTCTCTCTCTCTCTCTCTCTATGCGTGTGTTTAGAATGAGCTTTTAGTAGCAGCATTACTTCTATTTAACTTTTAAAAAATCTTGTACTTATTGAAGTCGCCACATCACATCCACGACTCTAGTCATCATCATCATCATCATAACGTGTTGGGACACGATTCATGCCAATAATAGGTCGGTATCGTCCTCTCGTTCCAGAGAAGAGAGAAGGGAGAAGAGAGAAGGAAGAATAGAGAAGGAATGGGTGGAAAGAACAACCTCCAGTCCTAGACTATCTTGTGGAGATGCAATGTTTACTAACACACCCTGTGTATGGAGAAGAGGAAAAGAAGTTTAAGCGCCACCGTAGTAATTATAGAGAAGTAGCTTTCAAGACACGTATAAGTAAATGATATACTCCTACAGCAAAAATCAAGGACGAATTTATTTCTCTCGCACTTGAGTTAAGACGCTATCTATCCTTCCTACCATGTCCGCCCCTCCCCCCCCTCCCCTCCTTCCTGGCAACCTGCTCATTTGCGTAAGAGCTGCCACCATCTACAATCTGCAGCTCTTTGATGCATAATTCTAGCAGCGGTTTGACAGTCGCAGGTCTAAAATCGGTGCTACTGCTTATTCGTTGTTTCATTTGTGAGCTGCTCGCTTCATCATAGGGAACGGCAGATGAAGATGAAGATGATGACGATGACGATGACGCCTCTTGCTCCTGCTTCACCAATTTAACGCTGACCTTTTCGTTGTAACTATAACTAAAGAAGGAGAAGAGGAGGAGGAAGAAGAGGAGGAGGAAGAAGAAGAAAGGATAGGAGAGTAGATGCAGACGGGGGGAGAGAAAATGAAGCGAAACATCAGATTAGTGCAATTCAAAACACATGCATATTCATATAATATCTTCCTCCTGTGCTTGTTTGTTGTCCATCTCTATGTGCTAAGTACATCGTCGTTATACTACTAATCTGCTGCAAGCATGTGTGAGGAGGAGGAGGAGGAGGAGGAGGAGGAGGAGGTCGTTTCGAGGTATAAGCACAATGCTGCACACAGATCAATGTAGAGAATCATCTATCGATTTAGTTTTTGCTACCCGTCGCCTCTGTCTGTGAGCCGAATCGCCTTTATGTGACCGCCTTCTACAACAGCAATCGCTTTCGCTTGTCTCCCTCCCTCCTGTGGTGGGGAGATCTCGACCAATGGTGCCTCTAAGTAGCCATTCCCTTGGAGTGAGTAGTTTTGGATTATGAGGAGAGAAGGAGAAAGGAATGATGAGAGAACTCGAATTAGTATTGCAGCAGAGGTATATAAGAACAAAAAGAATGAATAACGCGAAGAAAAGGTCGTATGAATAAAGAGAAAACGAGGGAGATAGGATGATACTTGTAACCGAGAATATTACCATAACGATGATAATAATCATCATTGTTACCATCATCATCATCATCATCATCATCATCATCACCATCTTCTTCTTCGTCTCCCAATATCCCATCCTGCATGTGGCATCCTTATGCAGTAGCTACTGCGCTTTCCTCCTCCTCCTCCTCCTCCTCCTCCTCCTCCTCCTCTTCCCACTACTACCACTACTACTACAACAACAACAACAACAACTACTACTACTACTACAACTTATTGTACCGGGATCAGTGATGTTCACAGCCCCAATAGGCCCCAGAGTCTCCATAATCGCTTTTGCTTTCGCACGCACCCCCCTCCCTATAGGTGCTGTGAGTGTCACTTGCGGAGGACGGAGGAACCCGCGACCAGAGTCCTCTACCAGTATTTGACTGACTGTGGCGTTATCCTGTTGGAGGGGAAGAAGAGCAAATGAGAGGAGGGGGGGGGGGGGAGTAGTTGTGTGTGAATCTACGACATGTTTAAATGGTAGTCATCTCTCGCATTATCATCATCATCATCATCATCATCTTCATCATCAACTTCACCGCTTCGGCGAGAAGACGGGTGATATCTTGCACAGGTTGGCGATCCTGGACGAAGGAGAAGAGAATCGATAGCTGGCGCTTCGCCGAAGGACTCGTGAATTTCAGGCTCAGGATGTTAAGAAGCTAATCAAGGAGATCATCATCATCATCATCGTTCGGAGAAGAAGAAGAAGAAGAAGAAGAAGAAGAAGAGGAAGGACAAGAGGATGATAATGGTGATGATGTTCACAACGATGGTACTACTATTACTACCACTACCACTACTACTACAACTACTACTAACCTCATCAATGCCTTTTCTCGAATTAAAAGGCTTTAGACCGAATTCCACTGAGGCAGCAAACTCGCCATACTGCTTCAATCGTGCTTCTCGTACCTGGGAAGCTGAGTAGGACAACGGAATGGCAGCCCCAGCGTTGTCCCTACAGTGGATCATCATCATCACAGCATTGAATCACATCAGCCAAGAAAAGGATTACGATGATGACGATGATGATGATAATGCTTATTTTCGATACAGAGACAAGGAATGGGCACGAGTGATGATAAGAAAGGGTCAAGTGTAAGACTTTGGAACACTCACCAGAACTTTCGGCTTTGCTCGTCAAAATTCAGTAAGAATCGAGAAAGATAGGTCACGAATCGTAGTGGAAAGAATTCTTCCTCGCGCTCAAACCGTCGGCGCGGCCGCTCCATCCCTACTGTAGACTTCCAGTCCAAACCTACATTTTCAGTTGGAGGGAGGGGAGAGAGAGAGAGAGAGAGAGAGAGGGGGGGAGAGAGGGGTGAGTTTGATAAGATAACATCCGCACTCACTCAAGATGCATCGACGTGGGAGAAATATAGACAGGAGCGGAGGGAAGAAGGGAGAAAGTAAAGGACTTGCAAAGGCGTGCAAAGATGCCAGTAGTAGCCAATACCTTGTTCATCGGCTTTGCTGTCACCCATCATCGTCAGCGCTGGTAGCACCACCGTGAGCAATGATGACATCTCGCGTCGTTTCAACACAGGATCATATTTCCGTCCCCTATCATCATTAACTATGCTCTCTGCTGCTGCTTTTTCATCAGCCTTGTTTCTGCGACAACGAGATTCACTCACACGCTCACGTTCTCCTGTTTTTTTCTGCAATGGAGGTGATGACGATAATGTTGATGGTGATGATGCTGAATTTGAGTGGAACTCTTTCCGGGCCAACGGTGACAGTCGTCGTTTCCACCTAGCTGCTCCAGGAGGAGTCTGATAGAGGAGGGAGGAGAGGATCACAAGATTTTCATACGCACGTTCTGATTTCGATATAGTGAATGCGGCACTTACATCTCTGTGGCTTCTATAGGATCTATGTGCGAAAGATTGTCGCCTGCTCAGAATCGCCGACGGTACATGACTGTTAATGAGAGAAACTCCGTTGAGGCATTGATAGTGTACCAGTGATATGTTGATGATGGCGCCATGTTCCGTTTCCCATTAACCCACCTCAATTCTCCCACCCCTCTCTCTCTCTCTCTCTCTCTCTCTCTCTCTTCTTCATTCTTTTTAACGTAGTGTATCGCACATTCATGACCTTCCTTGAGCATGACTGCTTGCTGTTCCCGCAACAACGGAAGCAGCTATCAGATATACCAACGCAGTAGTAGTAGTGGTAGTACACGCTGAGTGTGTAATGAAAATCGTCCTCAACATCGCATAGCTCCTTTCTTCCGCCCCAGTCACCGAACTATTCTCCTCCTTCCGATTCGTATGCTTGCTTTTTCTGGAAAGCCGTGGAAGTAGCCCCCTATGAATGGTGAAGATGAACTTTTTAGCGGCTACTGTTTCGCACATTGTTTCTCCGAGATATCTCAATCTCTCTCTCTCTCTCTCTCTCTCTCTCTCTCTCTCTCTATGTGTGTGTGTGTGTGTGTGTGTGTGTGTGTGTGTGAGTGACATTTGTATACTCGTCAACTAGTTGCCGGTGGTGAAACAGTGTATGTCAGATGCATAATATTGTCACTAGGTGTATTTGGTGGATACGCTGAAAAGAAGAAATGCCGTTTTGTTGGACAAAGAAAGGGGGCATCAGCCAGTAGCCCCTTCCCCCTTCCTTAAACGGTTGCAGCCAACAATAGTGGCAGTCAAAACGTCGGTCTGGAAATCACGTGTGCCGTCCTTCTTCTTCTTCTCCTCAGATGTAAGCAACAACAACCACGAACCTGTAGTAGTTGGGTAGTAGCGCTCTGGGATCTTGTAGCTACTAGCTGGGTGGCTGCTACCGACCGACAGCACTAGTACACTCCTAGTAGCTGCAGTAGAAGTCAGTCAATCACTCAGTAGTCCTGGTTTAGCAGGGTGGTGGGTGGTACCAGTCGTCGTGTACTAACTTGTAGATGATGAATGATGCCGTTCGATTTTACCGTATTGACCGTTTATCCGTGTCTTCATGTCAAAACACAGGCCGTTTCTATATAGAAAGCTTTGCTAACGAGTCTCCCAGAAAACAAATTTAATTATGTTCGGTTGAGACAAGGGCTGAACTAGGCATATTCTAGAAGGAGAAACATCTGATGATGCCAATCGAATTTCTACTTGTCGATCGATCGACTAGCTGCTCGACCCTGTTTCAATATCGCGATAGAGTGATGCAACGAGACGGAAAATATCTGATATTTTGTGGGAAATCACAAAGATAATCTAGGTTTCTCAAAAATGTGCGCTGGGTGAAGTGATTCCTGACCTTTTTTGATAAATTAGGGCTTCTTTCAAAAGTCGTAGGCATGAAATGAATGGCATTTTATACAAAAAATAAAGATTAAGTAAGAGTTGTATCTTAACATAAGTGCAAAAAGAATGGCGTTTGGCCGTCGCCTCCGAAGCGAGCCTCTTGTGCTTTCGGTTGTGTGTTCTATCGCCTGCGCCGTCCTATTTTTCTCTGCAGCTCTCGTTCACCT
Source organism: Bigelowiella natans CCMP2755 (assembly GCA_000320545.1). Classification (NCBI taxonomy): domain Eukaryota; phylum Cercozoa; class Chlorarachniophyceae; genus Bigelowiella; species Bigelowiella natans. The sequence goes on along the minus strand of ADNK01002595.1, from coordinate 58,312 downwards.
TTCACATAAATATCCTAATGAATCGTTGAGGAGGGGCATTGGACGCTATCAAGCTTCAGGAGCTTGCAAGAGAATTGTTGGTTCGAAGGTGCCGAGCACTGTCGCCCGCAATATGATCCCTTCCTCGCCATTCCATGGACATCAGAAGTCCAAAACCGAATTGACGAGAAGAAAACCCTCATTCGATAGAGATAATAGGCGCGTCATCTATGTGGAAGCTGAGGACTTCAAGGCTAGCAGCGGCGAGGGAAGCATGGGAGGTACCCCCCCACCAGAAGACATTTTCGACTCACCGAAAGAAGAAGACGAGCTTCCATCCGATCTCCGACAGGCAACAGATCAGGTATCTATTGACGCTTATCTTTGACTTCTGTGGGTGGTCTACAGAATCGTGTGAGAAGGCAGCATATTCAGTACATTTGACTTTGAAACCCATCCACCAACCATGTGACAACAGGCAGCTGAAGCTCTTAACGCGGCTTATGAGCGGGGGGAAACATTCCAGCGTGTGGTATCTACTCCAACAAACACTATCGCTTTAACTACACATATTGATGCTGAATGATGTTCTCACTGATCGTGCAACTGACGATGATTTTAGGGCTTGTTGATTGAGGAGATGGTCCGAGGGGCAAAGCAGAACACGGATGTAAGGACATATATTTTTCACTCACTGATGATGGTGGTGATGATGACGACGACGACGATGATGATGATGATGATACACATGGTTTGGGGAAGATCTTAAACGTACAAGGGATGATGAATCTCTACGACATGCCGTTCTATGAAGCATTGTTGCAAACGTAAAATTTCCGGAGTAAAGCATGAAAATATTACGATATTTAGCTCCAAGAGCCGCGTGTGCTCTCCCGTGTCGGGGCTGCTTTTGCTGCGAAGGCAAATTTCCAGAAGACAAAATATCTCTTTGCAAATGTCAGTGTGCCCCACTTTCATCCTACTAATTGAGGAGGCAGCCGCAGAGTAACAGTGAAATGAAACATGCGAAGCGAACTAACAGCAAACGATATAAGTGTGTATTATGATTCTAATAGCTATGATCTCCATATATTCTTTCTGATCCTTCAGGTGGGATCAAGCATGCAGCACAAAAAATGGTGAGTTACAATACAATATAATACCTCACATTCGACTAAAAGACTGTCAAATCATCATGCATTGTTTGTTGTTGTCGTAATATCACACATTCATTCCACAACTCATCCTCGTCCTTGTTGTTGCTAGGCTTGAGGAGAAAGATCCAGAAAGAGTGTCTGTTAGCAGCTTAGATCGCCCACAAGCAATTGATGGCTCTGAGGTAGTGGCAGCGTTCTGGCCGCCTTTACCCTTCACATAGCTGCTGCTCTTTCGGAATAGTATAGACAAATTTTGGTAGTATTTCTTGTTGATTTGCCCTCCTCTCCTCTCCTCCCTCCCTACATATCTACTATTGGCCAGGACCTGATCGTAATGATACAACCAGATCTCTTCTCGCTAAAAAATGTGAGAATACTAGTTGACAAGGTCTGCCGTCTCTCCATGAGGAAGAGAAGAAGAACAAATAGGGGACGCGAGAGGGGGGGAGACAGGGAAACAATCTTTGAAGGCATGCTACTGCAATGAGAGTAGTAATATTAGTTGTAGTAGTAGTAGCAGTAGTAGTAGAAGTAGTAACAAAGCTAGTACAGATGTAGTAGGTGATTCCATATGGTGGTGGTACTACATATATATATATATATATATATATATATATATATATATATATATATATATATCTTGGGTAGATCGAAGGAATGCCTTTCGAGAATAGGCCAGCAGTGATCATGCTCAACGAAAACTTCGGAGATCAGGTGTGCATTATCATAACAATAGTGACATCATCATTCACTCACTCACCTGCGCTATGTAGTAGCATTGGATGTATTATATGCAAATTACGCTGTTTCTTGCGAACTGACTTATCTAATATGATCTTTTCATCATTTTAAAGAACTCTGATTATAATGATTACATTATCACCACCACCACCACCACCATCATCATCATCATCATCATCATCATCTCGTAGGAAGATAAAGGTGAGGGATTCCTTAATGTTCCCCAGCTCGAAACTACACAGGTAGTAGGTTGGGATAGGCCCGAAATAATTTATATATATATATATATATATATATATATACATATGCTCTTTACGAGATGTTATTGATCCCGTGGAAGCATTTTTTGTGTTTTGCTGTCATTTATTGTGCATTGATAGTGACTATCTGTTTGTCCATGCACAACTTGGGGAAAGCTAACATTTTTTTGGCGTTTTTGTGCTTGCTGCTGCTGCTGCTGCTGCTGCTGCCATGATATAGGCAAGGCGTCTCAAGACCAAGTTCGTCGTAACGTATTTCCTCGAGCAAGTAAAGCACACAAGAACAACATCGCGCTACTGCTCCCTATTTGTTTAGAACTTTATGTTTCCTTGTATAATGACAACTTGCACGTGAACAAACACATTAGGTTCTAAGTCGCCAGGCCGGCATCATTGTTCTTTTCAAAAAGTAGGACAAGTGCTGCTGTCTACTTATATGCGATTGAGTTGCTGCGGTCATTATTTGCAGGTTGATGGTCTCATGATAAATGTGTTGGTGCTGTACATTGTGATGATGATGACAGATACCCAAAACCATGGAAGCTCTTCGTAGCAGACGACGGCGCTTATAAACTTGTACGTCCTTCTTCCTCCATTTTGCTCAGCCTCTCATATTTTATCCTCATTATGAAATCATCCTCTCTCTCTCTCTCTCTCTCTCTCTCTCTTGGTAGAAATCCATTTTCCTCTCTCTACCCCTCTCTCTCTCTCATTATTACCATCTTTTCATTGGCTCAAGGGAGTTTTTAAATAACATGTACTGACATCACACATGTGTTGCCTCCTCCTCCTCCTCCTCCTCCCACCTTCCAACCCCATTCCCCATTCTTCTCTCAGGTTCAAACAACACTAAGAGAGCCTTCTGATGAAGAGATATATGACTCAGTGGCCACATTCAATCGGAATAAACAGGTGCGACTTTCAAAGTGAGGAATGGCGGTCATCAGTCGCTGTAATAGCAATATGTATTGGTTCTTACGATCATAACCAACCTCCCCGTCATCGATATTAGGGTCGAAGGCTATGGAGATCCTTCAGATGGCGCAAACAGGTACATCTTTTGTTCTATATATTACATTTATAATATTCTACCTCGCAATGTTTTTACATTAATAACAACAAGATATAAGTAGAAAAAGTGAGAGTAGAGGGATGAGAGTCAGGGTTATATACGGTATATTATATATATATATATATATATATATATATATATTATGTATATAATATATTACATTTATTTCTATGAGAAGATTATGGTTGTAAAGAATTTCCTCTTTCAGGTGGAAGGTCTCCTCGACAATTTCGGAATTCCGAAACCATTCGAAGACAAAGTGAATAGGTTTTGAAGATTAAAGCGATTAAGCGAGGAGCGATCTAAAGTAATGATGCATATACATGTGCATGTAATAAAAATATATGGTAAATGTATTTGCTGCTCAAACTATATTATTATACACGATGATGATGCGAACAATGGTATGTGTGTGTGCGCGCGCTACAACATGTACCAGTATTATAGTATAAGCGTTACACCAGCTAGCCAGGTCATTGCGGAAATTGTGTCATGTTGGGAACTTCTGACGGCTTATGAAGAATGCTAGAATGCAAACAGAAAGGTGCTATCCGGATGCGACACGCATGCGCGTAGCAGCTACAGCTATCTACGCTTACACAACATCGCGTGCGTATCTGCAATGCTCGCTGCCTGCTGGTCATATTGCTAGCGCTAGGAATACTCGCCAGCGCGCATACATATGTAGCAAGTAGCGTGTTCCAATTTATGCACAGCAGCTACTCAAGTAGTGTGCATTTATTCGGCTCGATTCTGTTCGTACGCATATCCTAGATGGGTTTCAGGAGTGTATCTATCTTATTAAAAAGTTATGTACCATCCTAGTGCCGGACAGTCACTTCGGACGTATATACGTCCCTAATCTACTGGCTTAACATTACGCAGCAACATCTAATCGCTAGGCTATACATCTAGCTTGGGGAATACGCACATAGTCCTTAATCTATGAACAAGGAGTCAAAATACAGGATAATCTCTTTCCCCTCCCCTTCACTCAAATTATTACACATTTATTGTTTTCGCAATTGCAGACAGCCCCGGTCTCCGGGCTCTCGTTTGTAGATTTAATTTCGAACAGACATCGAATCTGGGCATCATCGCGGTACTGAGCGAACTCCAGCACGGAACTAACGGCCAACATCGAATATGCAGGTGAGACGTTATTTTATAAAATACAAAATCAAGTTTCAACTGCTAGTTTCTCATTGGAAATCATTGCGAGAATACCTTCCATGGTCTGTTTTGCAATCCATGTCAGCTCCTGGACATTGGCACGCAACGCAACAGATACAAATGTCATCCACGTGATTGCAACGATGGTGCAACAACTAAATCTTTTACCTGCGTCGAGGAAGGCCTTTACTGATGCTGGGGGACCGAACATTACCGATAGCATCAAAGCGGTATACCTAAGAAATTGTTAATGTCTTTCAGCATCTAATTCAGTTGCATTCTTCAGCAAAATGAAGGAAAAAAAGAGTAAGTAAGAATACGGAGTAAATAAAAATCAAATCAAGTTTATCTCAGGAATCAAACGGTCCTACGATTTACCCAGAATCTCTTATGATGTCTGTATCAGCTATGAGGCCAATATCGCCAGCAAATTGCTCCAGAGGTTCCTGGGATTTTCGATCAATTTCCTTTGGAAATCTAAGTTGTTAGGACATAAATATGCGAGTCAGTTATATGACAATAAGAGCTGGGAATCTTGACTTACCGCTTGAGGAGTTCTTTGACCATGTATGTACCATCAGAGTGCATCCCAATCATCATCAAGATCGAATGTCCCTATTGCAGAAGGTATATAATTCAAATAAGTGGCGAAATAATGATAATTCATCGAATCTGAATCACCTTGTACGCTCTCTCTTCTTTAATGATCTTGCTAAACTGATTGACGTCGTTGTCCCGTAGCCAGTCCACCATGTCATCTAGGCTGAACGACATCTTCCCACAGTAAGCCGTGCTGCTTCTAGATGTTGCAGCCACCTCTTCGTTTCGCGGTCGTGAAAAGCGCTTGAATGACAACCCGTGATCGAGAAGGAGCTGCGTTGTATTCCTTTACCCTTCTCCCCTCTCCCTTTCTATTCTGGAGTGGACGCTGGCATCGCTGTTCGTCTCTTTTTCCTTGTCGTACCCCCAATAATACAGGCTATTCCTACTGCCACCGAGGTTGCCCTCAGAACTAGTCTCCAAATACGTCTACAAATGATCGAGGATACTGCTATGACGACAACCTACTGATCACTGAATTTCATGGAAAATCCAGGAGTCGATCTGAGGGCAAAGCGCCTATCGAACAAATCCGCAACAGTTTTCAAAAAGGGAGCACCGGCATGCATTCCTGGATGATGGATGATCCAAGGGGGTTTCACTCCTCGGAATTTGGTCCGTGTCATGCTCGGCGGTTTTGCCCCAGCGTCAGCCGGGAAATTTTTCACGATTTCCGGATTTCTACCTAGGATTTCCTGATTTCACCCAAAAAAAAATGCAAATTTTGTCCAAATTTCTCGGTGATCGATTCAGTGTGAACAACAAAATGAGCAAAAATTGAAATTCCTCAATGTTTTCTTCAAAAACCATCCACAAAATGTTCATTGATTGCCCAAAGTGAAAGGTTTCATCACACAAAATCACCAATCACCAAAAAACACACTTTTTTGGCGCGGAAACGTTCAATTTTCGAATTTCGGAGTGGTCATTTCTGGACGTGATGGAGTTGGTGTGGAAACGGCCTCTGAGCATGTGTTTTTGAGCCAACGCGCAAGGGGGCCCTTTCCGCGGCACCCAAAGTTTTTGCCCTCGATTTTTTTCCTTGAAAATCCACCTTTTCACACCCCTTTCTGGACAATTCTGGACCTTCTCATCACACGTCCAGAAGTCTTCTGTGGTGCTTCGGAAGAAGTTTGGAGTGGATTCCGAGCATGGCACGGACCAAAACCCGGGGAGTGAAACCCCCTTGGGATGATTTCAGCAGTCTCAGATTTCATCCATCCCATGATCCTTTCTCATGGCCTGCAGAGCAAGCCAGCTCCCTCGCGAAGCGCTCCGGCCCCCATTGAATGCCTTGGCAGCGATGCCGCACATCAATTTCAGCACGCCGCTGTCAACGACGAGCGTGGCCGACGATTTGTGCAAAGCATCATTGGGAAGTTCCAACTCATCCACGTCCTCCTGAATTGAACCCCCCCCCCCCATGAAGATTTCAGGGATCTTTTCGCTTCCTCCGGCCACGAGCACTGAGACAGATGACCTGCAGAGACAAATCTCTGACCTGCGCGTGGGTGATGAAGGAAGAGCAGGAAGGAAGGAAGGAAAAATGAAAAATAGAGTGTTTCCATTGGAGCAGTTGAGATCAACAACATTGCAATCACCCGGGCTGGCGGGGGATGCGAGGGCTCTGATGAAGAAGGGTCTTGACGATTCTGTCAAGCAGCAGCTGAAATGCCTCTTCACCGTCAATGAGACGCTCCAGGTAGCTTCAGAGCACATCACGCTGAACCCACAGGCGCCCGAATTCTGCGTGATCTCAGCCCAAATCCTGAGCTCAGGGCAACCTTGAAGGCGCGACCTCGAAGAATGCGGTGGGGTTCGACTACGAAGATCCCAGCACAAGACCTTTCTCGTGCAGCTGCTGTCAGAGAGCGGCCGATCAAAGCACCTCCGGGACGCCAGAGCGCTGCTGAAGAAACTCGTGAACGATCAAGACGCATTCTTTGATTCTGCAGAACCACAGCTTTGGACTTTGGACATCACAGGCCACACTGGGCTAGCACATCAGAAGACATGCACGCAGCACTGACAACACTGGGTGACAAAAATGGCATGCGAAAACACACACAGAACGGTTCACACGATGCAGCATAGCAGCAGAAAACATGTTTAGTAGCTGTAACCATCCTGGCATCATTGCATTTGCGCCAGCCGTTTCACACATCTTGTCACTGTAGCAAAGTGAGCGTGACAATGAATGCAGCGTAGCAGCAATGTTGCAATTGTTCTCTACGCATTTGGCTGTGTAGTTTAGGTGTGCGCATTGACAAAGAGAACGAGCGCAATCAATCATTCATCACAATGGCACACAACACATCTAAACATGTAAACAAGTGATCTTGCTTGATTTGTATGCAACGCCCTCACTTGCCTCATCATGCAGCACATAGCATAGCAGATAGTCATACGTGATGGCATCCTCTCAACACATTTACAAGTACCCTGTGAAAACGAAAATTTTCATTCATCTGGGAGCTCGAAATCAAAATTGTTCACCATCTTCTTGTTGTGGTCGTCACAGTCATCATCATCACCATCCTCGTTCTTGCTATGTTGTTGTCTTCTTTCAATCTTGTCCCAATCGTCATCATCGTCAGGAGACTCTGATGAAGGATCAGCAGGGATGAGCGGTTGTTGTTGAAGCTGTGAGCTGCTGCTGCCTCTGCCAACGTTATTGCCGTTATCAAGACCTTCGACGCTGCTGCTACTATTGATCAACCCAATTCCCCATTCGTATGAGCCTGTAAATCGAAACTGTTTTGGTGATATAATGTTGTGCTCTTGGAAGAAACGTGCTTGGGCTTGTCGTACAGCTTTCTCGTCCTGAGAAGCCCTACTTCGCGTCTCCTCTTCGGAGTTTATGATCTCCATCATCTCATCAACTGCCTCCAACCTTGTCTCCTTCGAGGCCTTAGGAAGGCTCCCATTCACTATAATTCGAAAGGAATCGACAGCTTCACGTGTCCTTCGCATATTTCGATAGATGCGTCCGCGTGTGATCCATAGTGCGGATTGGTTGGGCGAGAGAGAGAGACCAGCTTCTGCCGAGTTTAGGGCTTCTGAATTTTTCCCAATGGCCAATAGAAGCTGTGCTTTGCAGTCATGCATGTACCACTTGGAAGCATCGAGATAGAGTGCTTGTGAGATGGTGCTCAGGGCAGAGTTGGCGTTGTTGCCTCGTTCTGCCCCCCCCCCGTCGAGAGCTTGAGTGACGGATTCGATGAACATTTCCCTTGCTTTCGCCTCGAGCCTCTGGGAATGCGACATGTTGACGTAGGAGGGATCGCCATTCTTCCCTACTGTTAGTTCCTGGAGGAAGGGCGTCATGTGGTCAAAGCTCTTAGGGAGATCAACAGAACCACGCTCTCTTTGCAACAACTTGCTCCTGATGCGCACCAAGAAGAGTGTTTAGAATAAGAAGAAGTAGGAGGAAATAATGAGACAAAAAGTGATATGCTATTTGAAACCATCGCAGTAGGTGACACACCACACCCACACACATGAGAAGAAAGACAGATAGAGAGAGAAAGAGAGAGAGAGAGAGAGAGAGAGAGAGAGAGAGAGAGAGAAATCGGAAACTAACATGTCTGAATGGAACGTAATGTTGATCGTCCGAGCGGGGATGGTTGCTGCGGATGATGATGACATCTCATCAACAGAGGAATGATGTTGCTGTTTCCACTCTCCCATAAGAAGACTCTTTTTTCTATGCATATCTGAGATAGCAAGTATATCATTCATGACATTATTCCCGATGGCAACATTCATTCACTGGAGGAAAGAGACGCACATTTGGATCGCAGCGCACGCACACCGATGTTTTGTTTAGGTTCATTGAGAAGAATTTCTATGATCATAAAGCAATTCATCGAAAAGAAAAAGGTACTTGTCGACCAATGTCAGGCTGTCCTCCATGAGTCTTCAAGTATGTTCCAGTTTCAAGCTGCGTCGAAGGTGAGTTTCCCACCCCGACGGCAAGACCCGTCATTTGGCGTGTCAAATCCTTGATACGCTTATTATCCTCCTTACATTATTAGATCCAAACAACATCATTCTCTATGCTGATAAGTTGACAAAAGACTTTCAAATGTGCGGCAGACCACAAGTTCTCGTAATATTTCATGGTGCTCGATGTATGATTCTCTCTACTCATATCGCAAGTTTTTATAGTTGTTCGAGGGGCTGGATTGACGTTGCTCTCTGCTCTGCTATTCCCATTGTATTTATTTCACATGTTTCGGGACAGCCATCTATCGAATGTGACATTATGACTATATTACATACCATGGGATCGATCGGCGGTTGCAACAGGAGGTAGGGCGATCTTGTCGGTCGCTCAGGAGCTACCATTCCGTCATGGTTCTTTGACGAGAAGAAGAATATACATACGCAGACTAGTACAGCAGCGGCCCTTCCTGATGGATTTGGCAAGCACCCTCCTCTCACATTTACTACTCTTTTCATTCCGCTACCAAGATGGCATGCACCGCAGCGGTCGCATCCTTTCGTTAGTTTTGCTGCCCTTATCCTCCTCCTCCTCCCCTGCTCGTCGTCGTCGTCCTCCAACTCGCTCTGCTACTGCAAAGCTCAACAACAATCCAGACAATATTTATCCCTAATAATATCTGAATATTCTATTCAATACTAGCATGACTAAGTTCGAATTATGCGGCGAAATCATTCGAATTTAGAATGAGTTATTATTCTATAGGGTTATTGCTAGTATGATAAATTGTCTAGATTGGCAACGGATACTACAACAATATAGCGGTAACCGAACAAATAGAAACCGCGGGAAAGAAACCCCAAACCACATCTCGGAAGTCTTCCGCCCGCCTCCCCACAAGGCAGCCTCCTTCGAATGCCGACAATAATGGAAGGGTGTGGATGATATATTCTTTTCGATGTTGTTATAGAGATAGAGGATCTTCCGCAGGAAATCTTTCGAATTTACATTCGCTGCAATTATCATTACGTGCTGATCATGACCGCTATCCCATACTCTCCCTTCCAGCATTGTCGGTGAGCCTTCACGATGGTGGGCTATTAGTGCCAAAGGGCAAAGCATCAAGGACACATGGATGGTGTACGAGGATGGTTCAATTGAGGGAACTGGCATTCAGTCAACAGGTTAGAAGTAACATGCCTCTCTCACATTTACCCGCTTTAAAGTTTTTCGCAAGAATGATCTCTGACGTCTATCTCCTCTCTATGCCCCCCCTTCTCTCTCTCTCTCTCTCTCTCTCTCTCTCTCTCTCTCTCTGTGTGTGTGTGTGTGTGTGTGTGTGTGTAGGGACCACAGTTTGGGAGCGGAAGCTGCGCGGAGCATGGGATCTAAGGTTCAAACTACAATCTAGAAAAAACAAACAAAGGGGGAGAGTCGTGAACGTTGTCAAACCCCAACATATACCTACACCCATTCGATGTTTCGTAAATTAAGGTCGGGAAAGCTGTCACTGACTGTCCTCTTCTCGAGCAATGGAAATCCTTTAGCCAGTTACGACTATTTTGGGGTGGCATGCGGCCGCTCAACGGATAGTGCTACGGGAAAGCTTGGTTCTTTTCAGGTACGGCTTGCGCGGAACGGTTCAGCGGTCAGAGCGCCGCTTACGTATACACTGCAGGAAGGTCAAAGTAGAGTCAATCCTAGAAAGATAAAAGTGGTTGGAAAAGAAGGTACCAGGAGTATCATGGATGCACCTGTTCAAGTAGAAGCGACCCCATCATTAGCCTTGCAATCCACGAAAAGAGTGGCTGCTGTTTTCACACCGCCTTCTCCTCCTTTACAATGCACTGAGATACGCCGCTTGGATGCAAAGCAAATACAACATGGGGCCCTGAGAACTGTGAATCAGGAGATGCTAGCAGCAAACGCCCACCTCCAACGCCAGTGGTATGAGCAGGATAAGAAAGTCAAGAAGTTAGAGAACGACCTTGAAACACTCTCTTCTCGGTTGCGAGCAGAGACAGAAGCCCGCACGGAAAAGGAGGCAAAGTTGAGTAAGTGCCTCACAGAAAACGAGGATCTTAAGAGGAGGAATGCAAAATTGATTAGCACAAATGAAGATATAACCACGCAACTTAATGGAAAGACGGATCGTGTTCGAATGCTGGAAGGAGAGAATGCAAATTTGCGGAAAAATTTGAAAGCTCGTGCTGACACACAGAAGGAGACCGAGGAGCGTCTTGTCGCTGCAAACATGCGTGTAGACAGCCTTATGCAGCAACTAGCCGAGATTGACAACTTCTCTCAGGGCGGTGTTCATCAGCACAGCCAATATCAATCAGAGCTAGAAGAGCAGCTCGAGGCCCTTGCCGTGGAGAATAATAGACTTAAAGAACAACTATGGCATGGTCAAACGCTAAATTCCACAGAGTAGAGTTTGGGTGGAATTGTGTTAATTACTTACTCAGTACTGAGGAAATGGGATGCCAGCTAGCCAGGTCCATCGCATTGGCGATCCGTTATCTTATTTGATACAACTTTCGCAGTCAGCGATGCGATATTTTTACGGAAGCACACAATGTTATAGGGGTGTAATGTAAATAAATGATGTGCTACTATCTAGCTATGATGCCACATACAACTTGCCATGCATGGAGCGCTAGAGCGTACACTTGGACCTCACTAGCTCAAAGGTGGATAGAAATCTCGATGGTGATGAACAAGGTGGAGCGTCGCAGTCGCATCCATGGGTGGCGTTTTAGATAATGCAAAATCTAGAAATCTTTATCAATTATTAAATTTCGGATTCCATACGCAGCTTATTGCGATCAATGCACTGTTGCGCTGCAGTAGCTACTCGGCGAGCGGGATATGGCGCTTGTCACCCGCCCTTACATGATAATTTGCCTTGTATTTCGAACATGTCGTGTAAAGCTTAGTTTTCTCTTTCAGACATATTGCGGCTCCTAGGTCAACATTTTACACTTGTTGCTGCAGCTAAATATGAAATATAACAACCTGCATGTTCGTCAAAGCAATACTTCTGACTGTTTTTTCGCGCTTCGCTAATACTCTGCCTTGCCAATCTTGCGAAATATCATACGTCTTCAAGATCATCATCTTCTATTGGAGCAGCGGCATTGAGAAAGCTAAAAAATAATTAATAAGTGCCTCTAGGCATTCGCGGGTGTGTTAATTGACCGATGTTGGTCATCTAGCGGACCATTCTGTTGTAATTAGCCTGACCTGAATGTTGAAGATCCCTGCTTCTTTTCAATATCAGAAGATATCGAGTTCAGAACATCAGCCATAGGAATTTCGTCCGATTCGTAAGAATCAACATCTCTTATCGTCATTTGTCTGTTTCTTCTGATTGCGCACCTGTGCAATTATATTACGTAATAGCTCGCATAATCTTTCTCACTATTACCTTAATAGAAAATAGATCGTGCCCAGCAAGATGAACATTAAATACGTGCCAATTACAAAGGCAACCATAACCTGTAAGAAATTCAACATATATTTTATGTGTGTGTGTGTGTGTGTGTGTGTGTGTGTGTGTTGCATACATTAAGATATGAGATATACATATTTTGACACTACCTGCCAATCTGTAACGCTCTTGTCTACACCTAACTTTAGGGGATGTTTAGAGTCGAAAAGTAGGGCTCCAATAAGGGCTAACCATAATCCTAATTTATTGAAAAAGTGTAAATTTCTATCAGAAAGTGAATACATGCCTGACCTTCAGAACAAAATACGAATAATGTCCAAATTATTAATGTTCTGCATAGGATAAAATAAAGGTTGGTTGAATATTTGACTAAAGTTGCATACTCTGCTTAGGACGTAGAAAGGATAACTTGAATACCTGCTTGAACTTATCAAAGTCGAAGCCCCAAGGATTCCACACAAAAAGAAAATGCCAGCTATAATCTTATATTTACAAGAGTCATGTATATTTCTTGTAGTTAGTTTCGGAGTCTTTTTTTTACGTAATGCGCTAGCCTTGCAGCTTCGGTTATCTTGTGCTTGGCATGAATCACCCATATAAATCCTCCGAGACATTGGCTGAGCTTAGAGAATAAGCAACGATTATATGACAAGAGTATGCTGTAAAGTAGGTTGCGCAGATAGTACGCTGAAAACTGTTGTCCCTGATGATCTCGGTAGCAGTTCGTAGCGTACCGCCTGATAATAACATTTATGATATTTATGATCTCTACCATATATATTGAAAAGCTCTTTACCAAACTTGCCATTGCAAATAATGTGAAACCAAAAAAAAGTAGTGCGTGAAGAGCACCTTCATATAAAAGAGACAAATATTTCTGGTTGGGGCTGAATGGACAAAGTTTCAGTGTTTTCGGTTAACAATAGTCACCGTCTTCTATGCTCTCACTTCGATTCTCGTTGACGAAAGGTACTCGATTAGTCACATTTGGTATCTCATACAATGTGAGGGTCGCCTTCATTATTTTCAACACGTTGTTCTTCACAGATTCATGTGCAAAAATAATGCTATTACCCCCAGAATGGCGGTAATAGCAACAACTGATGTATCTCTGGTAAATAGCCAATCCATACCTCCTGTTTCTGGATTATAATGGTGTACATATACTTGATCACTCAGTAGCGAGATGAGTTGGCGACCTTCGTCGGGCCCAGATCCATGTATCATGGAGATCATCTCTAGCATGAAATGATAGATTCTGTTCATAGTCAAATCAGATAAATGTTATAAACGTGCATTTAGTGGAACACATAACACATGATACACGCAGCGATACGGCCAAATCTTCAGATGAGGTGGTCTGCATCATTGTTTTTCGTGTCTAGCGTTTCACAATTCATTGCAAACCCAAAAGAGCCAAGGCATATCCCTGGGACGAAATGCCCCAAGAAAGTTCCTGAAAATGCATAAATCACGCTCACTGCATGGAGGAGAATAACAGCCACAATGTCATCACCCATAACTTTCAAGGAAATAGCCAACAGCTCTTCTAATGGCAAAGTCACGCCATTATTTCGGTTCCACAGCAGGCAACTCGCATGAACGAAAAAGTTTGTGCTGCACCGAAGATTTGATTTTCCGTCCATGACACAAATTGACATAAAAATGCCCTGCGATTATCCTCTGCGACATGCCCAATATCACCTGTTTGCGAACAACAAACGCTCCTCTCCAAAGGGTGCCCCACATCCCGAGAAGTCCTATCATCATATCGTTCTGTTGGGCAGCGTTATGAGGTGATGCGACTTTGCTGGCGTGCACGGTCGAGCCTAGAGAATGTTTTGTCTAAATCCCGTGCGTATGTTTTTCTCAGGATGCTGCTACACCCTCTAACAATATTTATCTTCCACTCGCTTGTTCAAACATCCGATGCAGCCATCTCGCCAAATGTTACTCTTTCCAATGACGTTGTCATGCCAGTGGTAGCACTTGGAATGCCATTGGGTAGAAATGCAAAGGAGAAAGCAACGGAAGGAACCAATTTGGCTCTAGACAATGGACTCGTCCATATTGACACAGCAATGACTTACTTTAACCAAAGGTACATTGGAGTTGCCCTTGCTGAGAGGAGAAGAGATTCCTACTTCTTGACAACAAAGGTTCCTGGCTGCGCAGGCCCAAACCCACTGAACGCAGATTTTTGCTATAGATCGACCAAAGGATTTCTTCAAAGGAATCTTAATGAACTTAGTCTTCAATATGTTGACTTGGTCCTTCTCCACTGGCCACCTCAAAGTGGCGGTAACTATGGCGTGGGAGGAGGGGGTCGCCGATGTGTTTGGATGAGAGCCCAATGGAAAGCAATGCAAGAATTTTACCGCGACGGAAAATCTCGTGCAATTGGAGTATCAAACTACTGTATTAAGGATTTGAAGTGTCTGAGGCCTATGGAAGTTCAACCCATGGTCAACCAAATCCCATTTTTTCCAGGCACAGATCCCAATCCTAATGGATTGTACACATATTCAAGGGAGATAGGAATGATACTGCAAGCATATTCGCCACTTCATGGTGGAAGAGTACTTAAAAACCCGCAACTGAAAGAAATCGGGCAAAAATATAACAAGACAGCAGCTCAGGTGGCCCTGAGGTGGATCATTCAACACAATTACACCTTGGTTTCGGCTGCTTACCTGAATAAACAATACATTATTGACGACCTTGATATCTTTGATTTTGATATGACCGAAGAAGAGATTGCACGTTTTGAGGCATGGGACTTTAAGGGAACAACATGCCTTGATCTTCCGAACCCTAAAGTGAAGTTGTACAATAATGTTGAGTTGCCACTAGTCGCTACAGGTGTCTGGGGTTTTTCAAATATTGAAGCAGAAAAGTCAGTAACCAGTGCATTAAATCTAGGCTACACGGCAATTGATACTGCAAAGGTCTACAACAATCAGGTTGGGGTTGGTAAAGCACTTGCAGATATGGATAGAGATTTGTACTTTCTTGAGACCAAAATACCCGGATGTAATTTGGAACTTACTATCGAGGAATGCAAACATGCAACGAGAAGCTGGATTGAAGAGGACTTTATACAATTAGGAACAACGGAAATTGACCTGATGCTGCTTCACGGACCTGCTCCCGGTGGGTGCACAGGTCGCAGCTGCACCCTCAATCAAATACAATGGACATTGATGGAAGAGATGTATGAATCGAATGGCAATTCATCACGTGCGATAGGCGTTTCTAACTACAATATCCAGTGTTTGCAGTGTTTGGAGAAAACGCAAAGGATAGCGCCAATGGTGAATCAAGTGGGCTTTCATTTGGGAATGTGGAAGAATCCCTTAGTTCAAGAAAACTATCGATACTATAAATCCAAGGGTATCATTATTCAAGCGTATTCTCCTCTTGCATCTGGAGATCCAAGGATTACGGAAGGAACAAACCTGACAAAATCTTTGGCAAAGAAATACCAAAAAACACCAGCACAAATAGCTTTAAAATATATTGTACAACAAGGCATTGCCTTTGTTACAGCATCCAAGAACACTGAATATATGAAGCAAAATGCAGACTTATTCGATTTTGAACTACTGGAAAATGAGATCAATGCACTCAATCAGGAGACCCTCCCCCCTTTTGATCCTAATCCCAAAGTTGATCCCAACCCCCCAAAAAATGATGAAAATAACGACGATGGCAAGAAGCACGCCTCAGAAGGAACCAGCGTCATTTTAGATATTGCTGTCGCTGTAATATTGATAGTTTCAGCTTTAACTATATGTTGGGTCGTGTGGAAGCACGGTCGTAATAGAAGAAATGACAATGTAAGTAACAATGATGAGCAACAAGAAGCGAAGGTTGAGATGGGTAGCGCATATTCTGAGGTAAATGTTGATCCTTTAATCGAAGACTTTAGTCTTAATGACGACATTAAGGACGAGGTTGGAAATGATGACTTTGACGAAGGCTCAAATCTATCTAGTTCCTTTGTTGCAGTTCATCGATCAGACGTGGATCGTCAAGTTTAGTTCGACCAATTTCTAGCTCACAGAGTCGGTATAATGATGCTGTGGTGCATAGTTTAGCATAGCTGCTAACGTCCTGCGGGAATCGAATTCATCAGAGCGAGCATTTGCTGCATATAACACATCCATCCTCCTGCACTATGCTAGATTGTCGTCACATACATTGTACCACATGTTAGCATGGTAGATACTAGCGCGTCATGCGTGTGCTGCAGCATGCGTCTTTACATGTCAGATCTATCATGCACTGCACTACATCGGTGGTTTAAATGTTGCTTCATCTTAAACTTCTACAACCAAGGTTCATTAAATGTAGATGACGTTACATTAGATAGCACGCTAACAGTAGTTGATTTCTAGACATGCATGAAACAAATGTTGCATGCTTGGCGGGTCAATCGGACTGCATAGTACATTTCCTGAAGTATGTGCGATACTTTACGGCCCTACAGTCTACCAGCTTGGTCTACAGCAGCCCGAATGTAAGACGAGCGTGACGTAGAAGAAAATAAATTATGATGTTTGATCAACATGGATATTCACGAATAGTTCAACACTAATTTTGAACGTGTCTATTCTTCTACTTAGACGGAACGGTTCGAAGAAAGCACGGGGCTCAAGCTGAAAAATATAGATATCTTTGTGTGTTACGTAGGATCCTTTTAGAGTAGTAGCTAGCTGGAGGAAAACAATATTTGTAAGCTAAATATGAGATGACCATCGAGTGAGTGCTACATAGCTCGAATTGAAACTCTAATCTTTTTTAAAATAATCTCAGAATTAAAATTGTCCTCAATTTGTAATGATTTCTTGTTCTTTACAAAGCCTGCAATCTCTGAACAATGCGTAGATTTCTCTTTTGGCAACACCAGAAGTTTAGAAGTACCCCTCATTCCAACTCAAGCAACGACGCCACAGAATTTCTTGATAGCGTCCAAATGTCTAACCCGCTCGTTAAAATTGAAAAATTGTGTAACCATACACTGGTGACCCATGTTTTCAAATGGAACAAGCTTGCACTGAAACTTCCCATTAGCTGCTTTCTGAAACCGGAGAGAGGCTGAAATTGGTATCATGATATCTGATGTTCCGTGAATCAAAAGGTGCTTCGGGATCCTTATTTTCGTAGTATCTTTGATACTTTCAAGTAGGAAGACTGGCGAATGTACGTCAAATTCACCCATTCCCCGGTTTGCAAGCTTCATAGGCCCCATATCATGGAGTCCTCTTTTTTTCTCAACCTCATACTGGTCACGAAGGTGATAGCAACCCGCCAAACCTATGAATCCACTCAAGAAGAGGATTTCCTTCGAGTACCACAACAAGCAAAGCGAAGCAACATGGGCGCCGCTTGAATGTGCGCAAAGATATAATGGAGATTACTTGGAGATCATCGAAAGCTCTCCGTTGTTGCTACTACCGACGCTGTGGTGGATGAATTGCAGTGCTGTTGCGATATCCTTGACCTGTCCCACAATGTCTGCGCATGGAAATGTACGATATCCTACTACGATACAATTGAAACCTTCAAAGGCCATCCTCTGACCGAGTAGACGATACATGTACGGGAACCCAGAGCCCCAAGCCCCTCCAAACACGAATACAATTGTTGGTCTGTTTTCGCCTCCTTTTGCAGACTGGGAAGGGTAGACATCGATATGCTGTGCGCTGTGTGATCCATATTTGACTCCATATTTATTCTTCTCATGACCCTTTATAAAGTGCATGAGGAGCTTTATGTTCTTCGTTGCAAGCTTGATAACACCGGCTAGGCATGTAAGGAAGTTTACAACTACTCGCCCAATTCCAGTCAGGAGAAACCATTCTTGCACATAAACAGGAGCGAGAGGGACGATTAAACATAGTAGTTCCTCAAAAAACATGGGTTTGCTGATGTTTTGGGATTCCATGCCTAATCGAAAGATATCCAGCCTGATGCAAATTATCTATCTTATTTGTCTCATCGTATACATTGACTCCTTCAGGTGTTTGAAAATCACTTTTGCGAAAACTTGTGAAATGTTTCCGGAGTAGTTTCACTTCCTTGGCGAATTATGGTATTCTTGTTCCTCATACACATGCGAAAGTTTTGTTTACGATAATGGGTACATAAAACTATCCCGACATTTACAGCTAATAAGGTATTGCAAGTTATAGATGCCGCACAATTTTGGGTTTCGGACAGAAGTATAGAGGATACTTTGGTTGTCAAAAGAAGTACCTTACTGGATTATCAGGGATAGGCGATGAGTGTTCTTCTGCAAACCAACTCCACGAGAAATCATCTCCAGACTTAAGAGTGAAAAAATGGAATAGGTACTAAATGGTAAATCATACTGTTTATTAATTACGACATAAATATAAATTGTTATTTGAGAAAATTTGGGTCTGTTTGCCTCGGTGAAAGCTCGAATTTAGCCTTAGTATAGAAACGCTCAAATTTTTAGTCGTAGCGAACTAAATTTGTTGTCGTACATGAAAAATCAACTGCAGCTTGAATGCTAGGTGCCATTGTGCAATACTAGAAAAAACCCGTCGCCAGAGGAGAGAGCTTCGGCAGGACTAGGATGCGACTACCGGTAAGGATGAAAGCAACTGTGAAGTCGAGAGTCCTTCAGTCGCATTTGAGAAACGGGACAGATTATTACATTTCTGACGATTCACAGGTCAGAAAATTTCGTGAATCACCGAAATATTAAACTTCGGAGTTGCAAATTTATCGTGCTCCAAATCCAATCGATTTCTGCAGAGATTCAACGCATATTTGTTGATTATATCTATACACAATCCACGGCACCCACGCACAATGGAGGACCAAGAACGGCCGACCCAAACGTTCCACTCCCCCTCATCCTCATCCCTCCGCCCTCAATCCCGAGATGTCAGACAAGTTGTAATTAACCGAAGGGCCTCTAGGATGGTACGGAGACGCCTGTGTGGGATCGTAGGGGGCGGTTCTCAGATAGCAGAAGCAGTAACAGCACCTAACATGTACGCGTTTTCAATGCTCAATGCTGCTGCCTTCGTCGATCGTCAGAGTGCTGGAGCTGGATTATCTTCTCTTGCACTCAGAAGAACGCAGATAGCTAGTAGAATGGCGATGCTGACGTCTGGATTGGCATCAACGTCACAGGCTAATGCAGCTGCAGCAGTATCACAACAACACGATTCGGGGGTACTGTGGCATGTTGCTGCTGGCCTCTTAGTGATTATGATGTGGCTTCTACTTGTCCTCTGGTAAAAACAAATATTTTTTTATGAGAAAAAGTTAATCGCATAAACGCCATGTTGTTTGTGGGATGTAAAAAAAACATCGCAGTACTCCATGAATTAAAGAGAAAGATATGAACCCCATTGTGAATATATATCTTCTTCGTGTTTCCAATCCTGTGCAGGGACACGTAACATACCCTCCCAGCAGGCTTTTGACAAATTTCGATGCGTTGTTCGCACATCATCAGCCAAGACGACGGCTAAGAGGCATGTTTCGGGGCACTAACCCAAACGATTTCGCTGATTCCAGAATTAAAGCACGTTGCTGCGAATGGATCTGGTATTATGCGATTCATACCAATCTAACCTTCCTCTTTTTAAAGTATACTGAAGAAGAAAGACACCTTTAGCCAATGAAGACAAAAAATCTTAGGACACCTTCAGACACTACATTCGTAGTGGATGAGAACAACTAAAAAGTTATCGATTACCGAGGCTGCGGATATCATTTACATCCATTCTTCTTCTCAGTTCTTTGCTCTATCCTTTCATCTTCTACTTCGTTGATAGTTGCATCGGATGATATCTTTATTATTCTCGATACTTAGAGCGACGCGGTTGACTTCTTTTGATTTGGTGAGGGATAATACGTCTAGAGTGCATCTCCAAGCACGTTATTCAGTACTGCGTCTGCAAAGCTCCTTCGTGCTTGAAAAGTGCAGTGTAGTTAACAAATGGTCTAGGATAGATAATGATTCAAATGTGCAAGAGCCTTGTTTATACTAAATTTACTACAATTAAGATCAATTTTGAAAATGAATTTATTCTATTCTAACAGAAATAAATGACATGATTGTTGCGCTATCATACATGCATGTGAAACACACACACACACACACACACACACACACACTGACCGCATGTACAACACCCAAATTGTAGCATTCTGCTAGCTGTATGTTGCGTCAGCAAATGCTTTGCGACATGTCGATCAGGCCTATAGCTTACTTAGCATCGAGATCGTAGGTCATTTATGAGACGGGCTAGCGGATGTTGAAGTAATCACGATGAATTGTGCATTTTAAAATTTTCCAATTGTCATCGCTAATGCAGCTTTGCAAGCACAAGCTAGCAAGCTATGCATCGTACATATCCATGCGCGCGCGCTACTTATGACGATCGATGCATGCAAGCTAGTAAGCGCACCGCACTAGCTAGCGCATGCTAGCAGCATGGATGCCATTGTTGTTGTTCGATCATCGATGATCTAACAGAAAGTCACGTACGGGTACACATGCCGGCCAGTGAATGTAACATGGGCGCTTGGATGTACCACAATGTGCACGTTCGTATGCGTGATGAACATATGTTTTTTTCAATGGTCACCTACTTATAATGTAGGTAGCTAAGCAATGCTGAGGCTACAGCGTTTACTAGTTTATATTGTGTGTGTTCGTTTGTTTCTGCAATTATTTATCAATGTATGCAGTAAAGTGCATAGCGTATTGTCTATTGTGAAAGCAACGACTCGATTCATGCACGCGGTGTCGTATGTATGTTAAGTACTTTTCGTTGTTGAAGGCATATTCGGTAGTGCACTCGTATCATTTTTTCATGGGGATTTAATTATTTGCAAGTCTTGAAATTCTGGTCCAACTAATCTATGTGCTTCCTAATAGACAAGGAATTTGATATCATTGTAACAGCTGAGCTCCATTTCTGGGGAGGAAGACATCCATGTCGTATTTCGCCTCGGTGAAGCATCACCAGAACCAAGAATCACTTTCGGAATAATCTTTTCAGATGAATTTGAATTTTGTGTTGGTCTTGACACTGTTTCCTTCATATCTGTTACGGAGGACTTTCCCCGCGAAAAAATTGATGAAACTGAGGTTGAGCGCTGCTTCGGAGCAGCGGAGGATTTTATTCTTCGGTTATTATTTGGAAGATGGACAAAATTTATCCTGTTATTTCCGCAGCTGTCAATTATTACTTCCTTCAACTTCTCTGGCCTAGGTAGAAGAATAAAACGAATTAAATAATCCTCAATTCTCGTCACAACCCAATGTGTACCTCTGGATTAATGCGACCAAGTTGTTTCGATTCTGCATCAAAGACCAACCCCTTGAATGTTTCACCCATCCTTGCTCACATTTGTACACCGTCACCTCTTCCTGAAATTAAATTTCTCCATTAATTTTGGGTGAGAGATGTAACTGTAACAGAATGGGGAGGGTTCACCTTATATTTTAAGATTCCGATTGACTCTGCTTTCGTGTCTGGCTTTGACCGAATATACAGACCATTCCTTGCCCTAACGGTCCATTCCCCAAGGGAATCCCGCAGACATCCATTTTTTGTATCTTCATTTAAATATTCGTAGGTTGAGATACGGTGCCTGCTGCGTTCTCTTCGATGAGTGAATGAATCACCACTTCTTCGAGGGCTCTGCAGCTCTGGTTCATAAACGCGATGACTGGCTATCATTGGGCAGATACCCCCCCTACGTATTTTAGATATGTACCTGCTTCGTGATTTCCATTGGAAATTTTTTGGGGGGGCAGATTGCCACAAATGGTGCCACGAGCTACCGGTTTCAACTTGTCAGTGAAGAATTTTCAGATGATCATTTTACGCCAAAATCAGGAATTTCTAGTAAAATCTAGTACACTCACCTTTGAGATACAGTCTATTGGGTTGTCGTTGGATTTTTTTACCTTCTTCATCTCCTCACTAGGCAATCAATTCGATGAAAATGATTAGTATCGTTGGTCTTTTCTTTTTTTGATGTCGATAGCTACCGTATTCAAATGTTTAGAATACATAAAAAGCCTTTGATATTCCAAATAAGACAACCAATATTATTTGTCGCAATTATATACAATCAAGTTCTGTTCACGTGAAACAGCATTTGCATATCGGAAGTTCTGGAAGCAGTTAACATGTACGTAAAATGACCCAACATTTTTGTCCTGAATCCATTTCTGTTTCTGACGGAAATTATATTAAAATGAAAGGGATTTACTCTCTGCGACATGATCATCACCCAGGCTTCAGAACGGAAACCATGGATTGCCTCCAGTGCCTTCTACCCGCTATCTGCTCGGAAGGCCGCTTACCTCTGGGTGCTTCTTCACTGTGCTAGGGGGGATCGCATTGTGGCACAGTGATCTAACTCACAAAATAAACCCGGAGGTTGCGGTTGTTGTGAAGTCTACAATTTATATTCCGGAAGGGAGGAGCGGGAGGGCGAGGAGGGTTATTAGCAGCTTCGTACGAGTAGCCCAGATCATCGCCCTATCCATGATGCTGCTGCATCGCTGGAACGTAATGATTGCATCACTAGTTGCTAAGAGAGATCTGTCTTATCTGAATTCCTTCATTTTCCGCTTACTCTCCTTGTACATCCGCATTTAGTATCCTGCATGCTCCAAGTTAAGAGCTGCTGCAGGAGATTACCGAGGAGGACCCCCGAGGCTGATAACCTCTTTCATCCCACGAAGAGTGATGGGAAGAATAAGTCCAACAAGTATCATTAACATCAGTACCAGGAGAGCGTTCTTAGGCACCACCTTCAGTATCACTGCGAACAAAAACAACAACAGATTGTCATCTTCAAGGTCGAAATCCCTTCGAGCTCGGGAAGGAAATATGCAGCAACAGCAGAGAAACTTCAGTAGCGATGACTTTGAGCCACCGCATATGATCCGAGGAAAATCAGTATGTGTCACCGGCAAGATTGCTGGTATGACTCGGGATCAAATCTTAGAAAAGGTAGCACTCTACTGAACGGATACATGGGCCAGGCGGGGGGGTGGGGAGTGGACACTGTTGATGGAAATTACTATTAAATTACAGAATTCATGAACCAAGGTGTCTGTGTATACGTAAGAAGCTAGCAACCTGTTTTCATTCATTTTATGCTTGTGTCAATCGCTCTCTCTCTCTCTCTCTCTCTCTCTCTCTCTCTCTCTGTGTGTGTGTGTGTGTGTAGGTTGAGAGCATGGGCGGGATTGGCAAGAACTCGGTAACAAAGAAGCTTGACATCCTAATAGCAGGGTCTTTCGCTGGGTGAGCTATTATTTTATTACATTGCTGATATTGTCAGCGAGCTGGTGGATGAGCATGTGCTCAGATGATCCCTATGTATCACTAGATCCAAGTTGCGGAAGGCACAATCGCTTGGTGTGGAGATATGGGATGAAAAGGCGTTCTTTTCGGCTTTCGATATAACACCAGCGATAGAATCTGAACCGATAGTCGAGCCAACCTCTTCTTCATTTAATTGTGATAAAGAGATCAGAGGCCTTCCTGTTGGGACCCTTTCCGATCAACAGGTCGCCCAATTCTCCGCCAACGTGCTATTAATGATTTGGCGATGGTCATGCGAAGATTTGACATGACATCTTCCTCCATATGTCACACTCATCCTCGTTTGGTTTTCTTTACTGAAAGGCTGGAATTGAATTGGAACGCCTCACGACCGAACTCAAAGAGCATGACCGACTGTAGTAGACTATAAATTGACAGTTTTGATACGAATGCTGCGACAATATCTGATTTCCATTGTTTTGAATGTTCCATGGACATTTGTTTTTACTGATCGATCTCTCGGCAAGCTACTATGAAGGGATACCACGCATAAGCGACCAAGAATACGACGCTCTCTGTATACGGCTTCAGGTGCTTCTTTTAGACCACACACGCGCACCATCATGCTCACACATACATACAAATATGGAAAAATATTGTTATGTTTACGTGCATACATCCTCCTCCTCTAGGAGCTTGAGGGCAGCCTTGGCCACAAGTTGGTTGGTTCAAGGTACAATAGCATACATGCCATGTAGTAGGAAATCAAATCAGTATCAACGCACACCTGCACCGTCCTTTTTCTATCACACGACGCCCTGTGAAGCATCTGTTATCATTTCTCCACTACCACCACCATCATCATCCCGTAATTTCATTATCATCATAATCATCCTCACCATCTCATCATTATTGTCACCATCTCATCATTATTGTTATGACTATAATACTGGGCTTTATATAGGAGTGAAAGGGTTGGCTACGAGTTGGAACCCTCCTCCTCCTCCTCCTCCTCATCATCATCATCACCAAATTCTCCTTCTACACTTCACTCCTCCACGCAACACCTCTCTCCTATGCTATCGCTAGAGAATTGCTTTTCAGCATCTGAGCTTGAGACCTGGCTCACACGTGTGCGAAAGTCGATCTCTACTGCCCTTCCTGCTGCTACCGATGCTAGCGAGGATGATAAGGTTGGCCACAAATACCGTGACGAGAATACCTTCATATAACGTCAGGGGGGAGAGAAGGAAAGTCCTCGTTAATGCTTGCATCACAATAATAACGATGATTATGTTTGCAGAATTCTGACACCCTTCCAGCCCGTCCTTCTTCATCATCATCTTCATCATCATCGTTTCTTGCGGAGCCCAAAATCGACGGTCTTTCTGCCTCTCTACGTTACCTCAATGGCCGTCTTATTCGTGTTACGACGCGAGGTTAGTCAGGGTTAGGGCAGAAGAGATGACAACAGCAGAGAATAGAACTGTAGCAGGGAAGACAGAACAAAACCATTTTTTTTTGTGTTATTGGCGAACGTCATAATTCCATAGATTCTCCTCTCTTCTTCGCAGACAGAAGACTCGCTCATGTGTGGAACATGTCCTACTGCGAGTTGTAATGATTTGACAACAAATGGTAGGCGATGGAACTCAAGGAGAAGACGTAACGACACGCGCGCTCACAGCGATTGATCGCATCCCGTTTACCCTCACGACGATAACAACAAGGAATGGTGATGAATCCCCCTCTTCCTTGGCTCCACTCCCCGAGCTGTTTGAAGTGCGTGGAGAGGTGTATATGTCTCGGCTGGATTTCTCAAAGTTGAATATGCTGCGCGAACGTCTTAATCTGAGCACCTTTGCCAACCCAAGGAATGCTGCAGCTGGGTAGAGTAGTACTACTAGTAGTAGGCAGTCATGCCAGCTATGATGCGTCCAATAGCTACTACTACTACTACTACTACTACTACTACGATATGCGAAAGGGAGAGAGAGAGAGAGAGAGAGAGAGAGAGAGAGAGAGAGATGGTATTTTCTTAACTTGATGATGCATTAATTCATTCCCTTTCGTCCCCCTCCCCTCAGCTTGCTGCGCAGGATTCATTTAGACGAGGAAAGCCGTCAACTTGCGAGAGTGTCATCAACCTCCAGCAGCGCTGAGAATAGCACTTCCTCTTCTAGTAGTAATAGTACAGACGCTACTGCGTTCGATGAGATAAAAAGCAGCAACAGCGGTGATGATATCAACCCCCCCCCCCCCACCCGGAAATGGCTCAGTTTCTACGCCTATGATGCAACTACCTCGAGCGAGGAGGGAGGGGTGAGCACACAACATGCTGCTCTCGAGACACAAGAGGGGCTTATGGAATGGCTGCGCGAATTGGGGTTTCAAACGCCCCAGCCTTCATCGCTCTTGCTCCCTGATGATGATGGTGGTTATCATACTAATGCTACTGTGCATGAAGCGGGTGTGGATACGACAACGGAGAAGATGATGGAATACTTCTCCGATCTACAGGAACATCGAAAGGTGAAGGAACGAGCGTGTGCATATTCAACAAGCAAAATGCAGAGATATCATAGCATCAGCAAATAGATACCATTACCAAGATCGATAAACGACTAGCCCGCCATGCTCCATCCCCCCCTTTCTGACCCTCTCCCTCTTTCTCTCTCTCTCTCTCTCTCTCTCTCTCTCTCTGTCTGTCTGTCTGTCTGACTGTGTGTGTGTGTGTGTGTGTGTGTGTGTGTGTTTGGTAATATCAAACAAATGCGTTTGTATGTGTATATATGTGCAGGACCTATCTTACGAGATCGATGGAGTGGTGTTCAAAGTAAACAACAGATCCTTACATAATGTGCTCGGGAAGACGTCCCGAGCGCCACGATGGGCCATTGCGTGCAAATTTACTGCGGCAACATCGCGTATGACGGCCATTAGTAACTATGATATATAAGTACCAATATAAATGAAATTAGGCACTAAAAATACACCAAATCAAATTCGGTAGTAGCTCTCTCTCTCTCTCTCTCTCTCTCTCTCTCTCTCTGTGTGTGTGTGTGTGTGTGTGTGTGTGTGTGTGTGCTGCTTTCGATTGTAGTATGATTTATTTGATCGATATACTTCGTGTTTGTTGATATAGTAATTGACATGGTACTTTCACCGCTCACTACTTTGTCCTTTGAGATCATTAACCTTTGGGTATGGTACGTTTCTCTCCTCCTCCCTCGCCTCCTCCCTCCCAACAGAGACAACGGTTTTGGACATCAAGATACAGGTTGGTAGTAGTAGTGCTCATATTCGGCCCCACCACTACCTCAACCTCATCGTGATAAGCATTGCATTGATATAGGTTGGAAGATCTGGCAAACTCACCCCTGTGTGCGTTCTGTCTCCAACGCTGCTGCACGGAGTCACAGTCTCAAGAGCGTAATGAAGGAGGGGAGAGGAGGGATTAGGGAGTGAGAGAAAGAAGAAGAATGCAGCAGTAACGACGATTGGAACAGCTCAAATATAGAAGTCAAAATATAGCAATGTTGGTTCTTTACTTACAAGTTATCAATCATTTAACAAAGTCATATCCTAATCGCCCCTCTCTCCTGTCTCCTCAGTACCCTGCACAATTTTGCTATGGTCCGGTCGCTAAGGATTAAGCCAGGAGATACCGTTGAGATCAGGTCGTTGATGGATATTACGTGCATAGTTGTTGTTGTTGTTGTTGTTGTTGTTATCCCAGTTGCTCGCAATAGTAGCAATCTTGGTCTTTCACGTTCAACAAACAAATGGATGGCAAAAACAACATTTTAGCTCATATATTTGCGTCCAGGAGGTCGGGCGATGTCATTCCGCAAGTACTGAGAGTGGTGAACGCTGCGAGGTAGTAGTAGTAGTGGTAGTAGCAGTATGGGTGTCTCTTTGTTCGGTTTTCGTTACTATTTCGAACGAATTGCGGTAGACGTAGGGACAAAACAGCAGCAGAAGAAGAAGAAGAAGAAGAAGAAGAAGAAGAAGCAGCAGAAGTAGCAAAAACAAAAGTATTAAAAAATGATATTGATGAAAAAGGTTTGGTGCTGTTTACGTGTGCCTCGTAGAGGCCGTGATCGATTTTGCGCGCTCGCTTGCTAATCACGTGCTTTGAAATGACGATATTCGTCGTTGTCATAAACACAAAACACACACACACACACGCACGCACACACAGGGAAGCACCACCGTTTCAAGTACCTGAGAACTGTCCAGAATGCGGAGGTTGCAGTAGTTGTTGTTGTAGAGTAGTTGTGGTATAACAACAGCGTATCGACTTTCATCAATCAATCAACATCTCGCGCATTATTGGCTGCATGGCTTGGCGATTATATGATACTAGTCTTCATCGTTTCTATTGACCCTGTCTGTCCCACACAATCTTCATCAAATAGGAATCGTAGATGCACAGGGGGCTAATCACTATTGCACCAATTCGCTCGCATGCCCCCCCCAAGTATAAAAAAACGCACACACACACACACACACACACACACACACACGCACACGCACACACCCGACGAAATCCACGAAATGACTGCGAAATCTCTGTCCTCATCGTTTCCATCGGTATCCTCCAAATCCACCGCAATCATCAACAAACCACGGCGGCTGTAGGTATTAGAACGCCTAAGACACGTGTGCTCAAGACAGTGCTTGGACATCGAAGGATTAGGGCCTAAAAAACTCAAATATCTGTACGTGTGTATGTATTGATGTATGCATGTTCGTACACAAACACACACACACACACAATATATATATATATATATATATATATATATCTTATCTGTTTGTTTTAGTGCGTTTGCGTGTGTAATAAATATACATATATGCAGCAGACTAAATAGGTTCATATACAAGCTTGCACTCACACGATATGTGTGTGCGTGTGCGTGTGTGTGTGTGTGTGTGTGTGTGTGTGTGTAGGGTTGAGGAGGGCTACATTCACACCCCCGCTGATTTGTACAAATTACCAGAGAGGATGGCAGTTGAGGAGGAGAACCTCCGTCGTTTTCGTGAGAGTTTGAACTCATCGTGCCACTCCTCCTCCTCCTCCTCCTCCCCCCTTACTCCTACTTCTTCTAATTCTCCCGTGGGCCTTTGCGATCAAGAAGGATGGGGACAGCGTAGCATTGCTAATCTGTGAGTGCGAACTTAGAATTTTAATATATATATATATATATATATATATATTATAGCTAATTTGATGTATTATATTTCGGATGTACGTGTTTTTAATTTTTGTCGGTTACCATGCAACCGCAGCACTGGAAATATCAGTGACGTCATATCTTATATTGATAGCCATAGAAAGATAGAAATAATCGAGTATTGGTCCCGATAATGTTTTCCGTTCTCGTCATTGTCATTGTATTTTCCTCTTATTCTTCTTCTTCTTCTTGTTCGTCATCGCTATTATTATCAGCTTCGTTGTGTTACATGCTGTGTCCACATTTGATAGGATCGCATCTATCGAAAACAGTCGAACGCCCCCGCCTCCCTCTTGGCGTCTCATCAGCGCTCTCGGAATGCCGCATGTGGGTGTGACGATGGCCAAGACACTGGCCGCCCATTTCAATGGAGATTTCTCATGTTTCTGGAAATGCATAATCGAAGCTATTAGCGGTAATAATACCATGATCCCATCTCGCGCGCACAGCCATGGAAGTAGTTCTGTTGCGATTGTTACCATTGCTTTCATTCAACTCCCAATGTATGATATGTCTCCGCACCGCCCCATCCCCCACTCTAATGCTCATCCTCCCCTCCGACCGACATCTCACCTTCTTACAATATCAATCAAAAGATGAGGAGTCAGATGGATACTTGGAGCTTGTGGCCATAAGTGGATTTGGCGAGACGTCCGTTAATGCGATGCTAACATGGGTGAAAGTGAATCGTGATGCATGTGAGGACCTTGCAAAGGCTGTTGCCCTCTTGTAGAGATTATTCGAGTTGTATGTGCCATACCGTAGTAGGTAGCGCTTTATCATCACTTACATATACTCACCGACCCCAGCATTATATCGTAGTCATGGTACATGCATAGAGCGGCTAAATTATCAAGAGATAGCAAGCTTTCAATTTGAATGTTTCTTACCCTAATTTCCCAGCGACACATACGATGCGTACGAGCGTGTACGCAGCGAATTGCGCAGCTATAGATTGCCATATATGCATATATATATATATATATATATATATATATAGATATGTATATATATATATATATATATATATATATTATTGAGAATATGCATGCTTAGCATCATAGTTCTATGGATAAAACAAGTTCCAAAGGGAACTGTTGTATCAAGAGAGATAGATAGTAGGTAGAGAATAGTTAGTCTACAGAATCTCAATATATATATATATATATATATATATATATGAGACGGATGTGATGAAATGTTTAAATTTATATATATGAGACGGATGTAATGAAGAATTAAATTTTTTCAATGGTCATCCTGATGTAGCTGTGCAATTTATATATATATATATATATATATATATATGTGTGTGTGTGTGTGTGTGTGCATAAAACATGATAACATAGCTGCTCAGCTATATATCTAGATATAGGCGGCCAGCTCATAGTTTAATCAGCTTTATATCTAGATGTAGGCGACCAGCCCATAGTTTACGCTACACATTCTTCAAGGAAAAATTAAGCAAAGGCCATATCTCAGTATATAGCTGCTTTATGTACGTCATACAACGTATAGCGCACCCATGCTCTAAATAGCTATCTACTATAAGACGACTATAGGCTTAAAAGCTAAACGTATGCAGATATTTTGTATTGCCAAGCGCTTAATGCAAACATAAGCATTTTGACTTGCTTGCGGTGCATACACATGCACATGCTATAAAGATTGACTTGCGATGAGAAGGAAACATGCACTGCTGCGTGAAATGCGCGCCACTCAAGACCCAAGCAACATGCATTTGACTGCATGAAACACATCGTAGCGGAGACTAACAGATTAGCGCGATAGCCGCTGTATTGCATAGTTACATGAGGGTGACCATTGAACGAATTTAATTAATTCATTGCATCCGTCTTACACATGCTGTGCCATATATTAGCTACATATGAGTTGCGGTTAGCGTCATTTAATTATTTCAATCGGTAATCACGCTCGTCATATATAATATTTAAGATAGAGAGAGAGAGAGAGAGAGAGAGAGAGAGAGAGAGAGAGAGAGAAAGAAAAGAGCTATCATGTCATCATTTGAAAAGCTGGGGTTACGTTAAATTGGTAAATTTAACAATATGACATTATTACATGTTGCAAAACTTTTTTATGCGCTCTAGGTACTTGATCTCTTTATCGAGGTCAAACATATCCGTTACAATATCTGAATGAGCCACTCCATCCAGTAATTCCATCTCACAAGGGAACTTGTCCTTGGACGCGGCCATCAGGTTCTCCGATTGTGACGGGGGTACCGTTGTATCTTTTAGCCCGTGTAGGAGTAAAAACTTAGGCACTGACAAAGCTTGTTTCTGCTCGTGGGACTTAGGCACTGACACTGCTTGTTTCTGCTCGCTGCCATCATCTTCTGCACCGGCACCAGTGAAGGATTTGAGATTGCTTGCAATTACAAAAGGAGAGAAACGATTGAAATTCTCCACACCCTTGTTTGCAGCTTTGAGAGGACTCAGTTCATGTACATCTTTCGACTTTTCACATTCGTATTGAGACTTTAAGTCATAAGCCCCACCGAAGCCTATTACCCCTTTGATAAAATCCAAAGTTTTTGCTCTCTGTAGAACACACTGTGCAACCACATGTGCCCCGCTGGAATGCCCGGAGAGATAGATTTGTGAATTTTTGCCAATTGAAGATAGCTCGCCAAAACCAATTCTTCTTCGAATGTACGAAAGTGCTTCTTGCACGTCGTCAAGCTGGCCAAGGATGTCAGCACAAGGGTATGTGCGGTAGCCAATGAGAATGCAATGAAAGCCTTCCATCGCAAGACGAACGCCGAGAAGGCGATACATGTATGGATGACCAGAGCCCCATGCGCCGCCATGGACAAAAGCTATCACAGGAGCATCTTTGCCCAACTTTGACTCACATGGAAAAACATCAAGGAACTGCGAACTGTGTGTCCCATACTTCACAGACTTCACATGCTTCGAGGGCCTCAGAAAATGGTCGAGATAAGCGGGTTTCGTAAAGAGCAATTGAGTGAATCCGGCAATGTAAGAAAACAAATTGCAGAAGAAGCGGCCAGCGCCTGTATCGCGAAGAGCGTGCTGCACGTTTGTGGTGATCTTGGACGGCATTGTATTCCTCAGTGTTGAAGAATTTGATTGTGTCAAGCGCTCGTCACAGCGGCTCAAAGCATGTTCTGAGAACTTTCACAGATCTTTCTTTTCCGGGATTTAAATTCAATAACCGGGATTTATCCCAATAACCGTTCATTTTCACCCAAACGCATCCAAATCCCAAAGTCTTCCGGAAGCATCGGGACGGCGACGCTGATCGTTTTTCGGTAAAAATGAGCTCTGTTGTGACGTTCATGCTTGTAGACCTGTTTTGTTGCTTGTCGTCAGCCCTAAATCACATGCATTTTGCACAGCCACCGATTCATCATCATCTTTTGCTTGAATCATGAAAGCACTTGTCAGTCCTACAGGGCCTCACTGAAGCCAGTTCGAGGCACTGCATTTCGCACATTGCAAGTGTCTTGTCACACTTTGGAAATGTGGTTTTTCATCATCATTCTCATTGTTCTCATTGTTCTTGATTCTTCGTCTTGTTTTTCTTGGTGATCCAGTTGATTGGGGGGACATGCTGGCATGCCAGCGTGGATGAATCAGCTTGTCCCACTCAATCACTCCAATGATGGCACTTCTTTCTTTTCATCTTCCTTTCTTGCAGTTGCTTCCATCTCACATGATCACACGTGCACCAATCACGTCGCCTGTTGCTTTGGAGGCTTTTGAAACTGTTTCGATTCGAACAACGTCGCCCAGTGACACTGCTAGACTGCGATGAATGACTTTTTTCCTGAAAATCAAATTGTGATCATTGTTTCAATGTTTCCTCTTTCTTTCTTCGGGTGATCCTGAACTGTTCGAGCACTCACGTGTTGCTCTTCTTCCTCAATTCGATGTGCCAATTTCGTTCGATGCTGAGATCAATTTGTGAAAGGGTCCTTTCATCAGCAGAAAAAGATGACAGCGTGTCTGTCCATGAGCAAACATTGTTCCGTTGTGTCCGCGCACAACATCTTTCACGGTGTCCTTGGCGACCTAGCAAATTTAGAGAAATTGAGAGAATTCTTTTGGATCTAAGTTGATTTTGAATTGCAGCATCGAACATCTGCTCCTGTGTGCTGCCTGCAATCGTGCAAGTGATGTGATTGACATTTAGGATTAAATCATTTGTTGATGATGTTCTGGAGCACCAGGAGCAAAAATGCAGTCAAGATTAAATCGCCGATCTTCTAGATTTTTGACATAGGATGGAGAGAAAGAGCTGAGGTACAGTCGTTTTAGAAGCAGCAATGGCACATTTGTCATGCCCCCCGTCAGACACCAAAACAGACTTCCCATCTGGACAAAATTTTGTGCCAATTCCCTGCGACATGAAATTTTGTCTTAATTATGACAAATTATGTTTCTTTGATTTACATTTGCACACACACACACACACACACACACACACATGCACATGCACACATGCACACATGCACAGGCTCTAGGCTTGCATGTGCATGTGTGGTTACACGTGTGTCCATGCATGCTAGCATGGGCACTATAGCACCACACCATCCGTGGTCTTGCTGTCACGAGTTGCAGTGCCAGAATGCGATCCAGCGATCATTGTGCATCATCCAGTCATGCATCCATGCCAGCATGCTAGCATGGCTAGCAGCTAGATGGGGTGGTGGTCGCGTGCTGTCGTCAAGAGATGCAATGCGATGATTGAGTCGCATCATTCATGACGGTCGCATGCTAGCATGATCACGCTCTCTATGTGTCTCGCAAGCTTGCAAGCAAGTGAAATGAGCCATGCTAGCATGCAAGTACATTTGTGTTCTGCACGATGCAGCTAACGCAGCCATGCGTGCAGCTCGTGCTAGCGTGCAAGCGTGCATGGCCTGCTGCGCATGCTAGCACAGATCACGCACCTCGCACACCCGTACAACCCGCATCAGTAGGCTGTTGCTAGTGTAGGCTGTCTAGCTGGGTTAGTGCACGTACTGTGCACACGGGTAGCATGCTAGCATGTAGAGTTCTGGACATCATCTGATCATGCATGGCTTAGCTATATCATAACATGTTCATAAGCACGTGTAGTACGTAGCTATTAGCATCTCTAGACAAGGCGTAAAGATCATTTTGTGATGTTATTTTGGCTATACCAGATAGTGTAGACATGCAAGCTAGAAATGCAAATAGGCGCAAATCATGGAAACTGCTTGCATTCGAATAGTCAACTAGAGGTTAGAACGTGATATTTGGAATTTTGGCACGCCAATTTGCACTGGAAAACAGCCAATTACATTTTCTCAAGGGTAGTAATTCCAAGGAGGTTGAGAGAAGCTTTAATAGTCTTGCCGATAGCTTGAGACAACGCGAGCCTGGTTGCAAGCTGGACGAATTACCGAGGCACCAACAAACAAAGACAACATCATTAAGTATAAATAATAACGGCAAAGGGTGAGGCAACACAACTGCTGTTTAGCAGGAGTAACGGACCTCATCTGGCGTCTCGCTTCCAGCAACATGCGTGTTCTCGTACCACCCATTGAAATACTTCGACAAGTTAAACACGTAGCCACAGAGTGCGCTGTGAATGGTACACATAGGTATGGGTTCTCAAAATAATTAAAATATAATGTGCTGATAAATTCGAAAAACGATGCTATTGCTTCTTCCTGGTAAGAGAGTAGTAATCCTCCTCCCAACTATGCTACACACACATACAGGCACACACCTAGGGTTATTCTTTGCCACACAGTCGTTTACAACGGTCCAGAATGATCCTGAACATCAGCGACAACAAACAAACAAACAGCACGAAGAAGTCAGTGCAATAATTTCTTCGCTCCTTCTAATATAGTCATCAATGAACCGATGGTGAAACACTAATCAAACATTTGTTCTTAGATAGCCCCACTGAGGCAGAGTGATGATTGTCTAGTACCGATGTGTATGAGGATGTCGCGTTCCACTTGCGCCTTCAAGATCGAGGGGTCTACTTTGCCAGGCTTGCATTTTGATTTTCCCTCATCAACCTATCATCACCGAAGACGACGACGACGATGACGACGACATCACACACACACACACACACACACACACACACACACGTGCGCGGGGAACGGAGGGGGAATAGAGTGACGATGTTGATTAATAACAATCATAATAAAAAGGTATTTTTCGGCTGTTGCTCATTGTCGATCTGCTTCTTTATTCCTACTCTAGCAGTACTTCTATTACTAATACTACTGCTACCACTTCTTGCTATATTCTATGAATCTCATACCTGTCTCTTGATACCAACGCTACGAGTGTACGCATACATGTTGTATGGCCTAATGAAGATGATGATAACAGTCATGGGGTGGAAAGAAGGGCGGGAGAAAAATACTTGCAGCGAAAGTGCCATCTGGTTTCTCTCCAACAGGAAATGGCATAAAACATCATGGAGAGACAATAGATATGATGTACATGTGATATGGTGACGTTGTTTACATAGCACAGAACTTCTTGTCCCTCTCCCGTCTTCTTACCCTGTCGTTCCAGTCTTAGCACTCCACTTATCCATTTCGAACACCACATCCTTCACACACACACACACACACACACACACACATACAGAGAGAGAGAGAGAGAGAGAGAGAGAGAGAGAGAGAATGCACGGAAAAAGAACAACAGAACAGCCAGTATCATCATACCGGTCATGCCGTGGATTTTATGTTGAAGAACACATCAGCAGCGAGCAATTGCTCGATTGGCAGCTTTTCCCTCCACGAGAAGGAGGAAGGGGTCTAGTGTGAGGCTCTGTGCTTTTTTTGTGTGAGCGTGCGAGAAACCAATCGTTAGCTATTATCCACCAACTAGTATATTGGTGATGATACAACCTTGCTCACATCGTGATTTAGCATACCATACTTAATCGTTCCGACAGCTAGTTGCCTCTTCGCCTCCTCAATCTCCTCTGGCGCCCATTTGCCTTCGTATTTGCTCAGGTATCTAATGATGATGATAACGAAGAGGGGGGGGAGGGGCAGCAACGAACCACTTAGATAGTTCACATTTACAATGACCACTGCAGCACAACTTCAACATATAATGACGACTTGTAATGTTATATTAAGCTATAGATGCAGATATTCCGTGATTCACCCACTCTTCCATGAGGTGTTTGCTGAGCATCTCTTTGAGGGCTTTGAAGAAGATCACTGTCCCCTTTCGCGACGACATTTTGCCTGATTTGAGCACAACCATCCCGTATGGCAAGTGGGTGCACTTCTTCGCCTGCTCATAGCCCATTAGCTCGAGGACCTTGAAGACCTAAGGTGCGAGGAGTTATCATCATAATAATTGCTATCAGCATTATATAAGTAGTAGTTGGAGGAGGAGGAGGAGGAGGAGGAGGAGGAGGAGGAACCGTATGTTTTTTGTTCTCTTCTTTCCTCTATACAATGCCGTCGTTCACTCGATTTGTTGTTTCCGCAGACAACCCGCTCCTCCCTTTCCCCCCCCCTCGCCTCTCTTGCTGCTGGTGGTGTTAATTACCTGTTGGAAGTGAAGAGTCTGGGAAGCATCCACGACGTAGACCGATTTCTCCACTTTAAACTTCTCGAATTTGACTTGGGCTAGTGCCAGGTCTTTGGTCGCGTAAAGGCCCGTTCCGTTTGACTTGAGGAGGATGAGGAAGCCGAGCTTGTATTTGTTTAGGTTGGCGCAAATAGCACCATTATCCTTCGTCAAGATGCCTTTCTCGAATAGGGAGATCACTAACTTCCGGGAGCTCTCAGAGACCTAGTTTAGGTATTCAGCATCATCATTATCATCATCATCATCATCTGCTACTAATTGTTCTTCTCACCTCTGACTCGAAGAAGTCATGGTCAAATCGGCAGCTCAGCCAATTATAGATGCGTTTGAATTCGTCAAGAGACCATTTCTTCGTCTTCTCCCACAGTGCAACGGCTTCCTTATCACCCTCCTCCATGGCGCGCAGCATATCGCCTACCTCCCTAGAGATTATTTTTATTCATTCACGGAAATCATCATCACAGGTGCTCGTCCATGTGCTGCTGCTGCATTTTAGCTGGTGGTAAAATCATTCGGTGATGAAGATGATGAAGGCAAAGTATCGATCATGATTTTGATGATGATGATGATGATGATAATGATGGTGGTGAAGATGATGATGATGGTGATGGTGAACAAGGCTTCTCCGCCTACCCGTTCCTCTTCTTAATTTCCGAGGTCACACTCTCCACATCCTTGGCTGTTTTTCCGAGTTCTGTGAGCTGAGCGCCAGGTGTGGGGTTGAATTCAGGGCCCACGATATAGATCTTGTTAGGAAGCTTCTCTTTCTTCTTCTTTTTGCTTTTCTTTCCTCCACCACCTCCTCCTCCTCCTCCTCCTTTTTTCTTGTTCTTCTTCCCCTTCTTCTTCCCCCCTCCTCCTCCTTCTCCTCCTCCTCCCTCCTTTGCTTCAGCACTCTTCTCCTTCCCTTCAACAGGAGCAGCAGCAGCCGGCTTGGGAGCAGCAGCAGCAGCCGGCTTGGGGTCAGCAGGTTCTTGTTGACCGAGTTCCGTGTATGCAAGCATCACCCCTTTACTTGTGACTCCTTTCATGTCCTTCTCAACGATATCTTTGTTCTTCAGACGGCAGCCTAGTGGCTTATAAGCTACGTAGTCGCCCACCTGATGATGATGATGATGATGATGATGATGATGCTAATGCGCGTGGGATGAATGTAGAAATATGTCGTTACACACACACACACACTCATATGTATTATATATATATATATATATATATATATATTAGGTTTATACAAAAGGATTTCTCTTCCTATTGCCTACGAACAAATTACCTTGTACCCTCTCCCCCCACAAACAACGGTGAGCGTTTCATCAGCTTTCGTCTGGAGCTTCACCACATGCCAATTCTTTGGCGCATCGCCAGCTGGGTGGTCAGATACTTCGAGCACTGTGAAAGGATGAGGTTGGGGAAGAACAGGGGAAGGGAGGGGGGACGAGACCACATATAATTACAGTATTCGCAAGAAGCAACGAAGAGAAAATTGATAACAACAACGGACGTGTGTGAGTTCACACTTCATAATAACTAGCATGCTTACACACACCTTTGGCCGCCACAACATCAGGAAAGGGCAGCTTGGTGAGATTTCCCATATCAAGGTCTGTAACAGCAGCTGCGTACATGCCCCCCAGCCACTCTGCACGGTCCTCTACTTCGATCTTGTCGATATCGAGCTTGGTGTCAGAGACTTCTTTCCTCACCTTCCACAGGCATTTAGCAATATGCGCTCCTTCATCGCCGAAGTAGTTTGCAGCAATAACCTCATGCCCCACGAAGTCGTAAAGACGCACGAGGCAGTCGCCTAAAGCAGCGTTACGCATATGCCCGACGTGGAAGGCCTGATCGTGGTTGATGAGTAGTTGATAACACCTCAGAGCAGCAAGGTTGGTATTGCTTCTATCTTTCAGCATTGGCATGCAAATATCGAGTCAATATGCGTAACATTTGTTCTGAATCGTCGTTTGTTTCAATAATCGTTCGTATAGAATTGATGTAGTGTCGTACGTCGAACCTTGTGGGTATTCGGTTGAGAGTACTCAATCATCACCTTTTCCTTCGTCTTTGGATTTGCTGTTACCACATTAGTGAGAAAGGTGTTGGCAGCACGAACAACGCAACTGCATGCATTTTAGAGCGGAGGAGAGGTGGAATGTGCTGCTTACGTTTGAGCAAATCGCCGTTCACAGCAGCATCCATGATCTTGCATAAGAACTCAGCAGAGAGCTTGATGTTGATGTATATTTTCTCCACCTACATTGCCAATACACCACATTTTGTTTCGGATTTACTCCCCCCCCCCCCCCCCCCTCTCCCCGCACTCTCCCCTCTCCCGCTGGCTAGGTAACGCCATTGCATAAGGAAAACAAATTTCGAGGAAACCCCCCCCCCACTCCCATCTTCTTCATAGCGTAAGTTTTCGCTGGACCTTGACATCATCATAGACTTCAGAGGCCTCGCAGCTCTCCTTTAATTTCTCGCCTATTTGTTAAGATCCACGGTATTATTAAGTTTTCCAACGCTTCGGTATATTCGTACTCATGCACTCCCCTCTCCGGCTGGACATGATGTGCAAAGTAGACTACAAACTAGCAGAGGTACTACTCACGGGTAGTAGTAGTAGTAGTAGTAGTGGTAGTATACACGGGAACTTCTATCTTCGCGTTGCGTATGACCTATTTTCGTTGCGATCTCAAATGGCTTCTTTCCGCGCAGAAACTTGGCTAACGCGAAGGCAGGCATGGCCAGATCACTCTGCCCAGCCTTATTGTTGCTAATCTCAATCTGAATGAATTGGAGAACGACTGTGAGTGGAGGCTTGGTTTCAATTCTAGCCATGTGACATTAACCCCCCCCCACACACAATTACACACTAGATAATAATTTATATCTCCTTTCTTGCCCCTCCCCCCCTCCCTCACACACTCTCTCTCTCTTTTCCGTCATCACTACCTTGTCTTTGATGATTTTTGTGTCCTTTTCTCCAGTGATCTCGACGTCAAAAGCATCCTTCACCGCCTTGATCACATCGATGGCGATAAATTGCTTTGCGTCTTCCAACGGTGTTTTGGACAAGTTCGATAGCTTCGAATCGTCAGCGCCTGGTAATAATTGATGCAGGAAAGATGATTTAATAGACTTCAATTCGTATTTCAACCTCCGTTGTTGCACGTCGCAGGTTTTTTGAAAATTTATCCTTTTTAGAAGCTGTATTCCTCTTCTCTAATCTCTCAGGGATATGTATGATATCCATTGCCGACACACTAGTCACTTCTTCTTATTCGCTATGCTAGGGTGAGACAGAGAAGGCAGAGAATAAGAAAACTCACTCATTTTTTGTTGAGGTGCGTGTTGTGTGGAGATGTAAAGTCCTCGAGTGAGTTCCTAATTGATTTCTTGATCCTGTAAGTCACGACTACTCTGCTAGTTCCTCGCTGTAGCTATTCCTTTTCAGTTCTCGTCGGTCTTAGCGGGGTGGGGTTGCGAGGCCGCTGCTTCTTCGAGTTTTACTGGGAGATCGTGCTTTGCGGCTGAGATGCCGTGGATTTTCGTCTAAATCGCAGACATTCTTTGTCGCAGATGGAAAATCGCCTACGTCTTTTGTGCCGCTTGAAATCTCCGTGGAACCTTTTCGGAACTGGCACAGAAGCGCAGAATTCAAACCCTGCTAGCCTGCTTCTCAGAACGAACCCTCAATTTTCCATGCCAGCATGCTAGCATGGCTAGATGGTGGTCTTTTTTGTTCAAGGAGGGTGTGGATGAGTTAGCACATCTCATGATCCTGTCAACTGCACCGTTGAAATTGCTTCATCAGTTCACTCACTCACTCATGCTAGCATGCGACATGAGGGACACCCAGCTAGTCAGGCTAGCAGGTGTGTGAGTGCTGGAGTGTGCGAATTTGACTTCTGTGGCACAATGCTCGATCTTTTGATCCCATGATCCCTCACTCGAAGCAAAATGCACCCTCGTTTGCCACGAAGCCGGCCAACATGACGCTGGAAGCGAACTCGAGCTTCTCTTTTCTGGTGCTTCCAGACGCAGAAGAACGAGCTGCACTCGTGAATTCAACTCAGTCATGCAGCGCAGCGTGTTGGTAAGTCGTTGTTGTTTGCAGTTTGGCAAAGCAACACGCTTTGACAATGACAATGATGACAAACTGCACTTCCAAAACGTTGCAAGTAGACACTTGCAGTGCACGAAACGCAGTGCCTCGAACAGTCTCTGGTGAGGACTGACTGGTGAAGACCAGCAGACCAGAGGATTTTGAGGTTGGCCCAACAGCCATTGTGCCTTCAAGTGAGAATCCTTGGTGATCCTCAATCTTGCGATGCGCAATTTCCGTGTCTCTTGCTAGCTTGATCCACAACCCTGCGGACGCCCTAGCGCCACATCTAGACATCTCCAGGCTAGCAGGTTTGGTTCACCTCTCACTCACTTGCAATCGCTCTCTTTCGCTCATTTTGTGCCCAAAGTGCACATGCACTGCAAACACCTTAAAAAAATGCTTGGTTGACAAATGCTAATGCATTGAACAGGAAGCACAAAGTAAATTGTTGCGGTACATGGCCACCGAACATGCTTTGCTTCCACCCCACGCAAAAAATCGGCACTTCTACGGGCCATTCTACTGCGCATTCTCGTCATTCGACAAACATGAAACTACATGACTGTTTCCATTGTGACTCTATGATCTTTTAAGTTGGCTACTGTGGTCAATAGCCCGTTTTAATATTCACACAATTGGACAACATCTACTTAAATACTCCGCACCACCGTGTTGCCCATCTGTCTAATACCACGAATATAAATAAAAAAATTATTGCGTGTGGACTGAAAGTTTTTCCGACACAGATTGGAGCGACAACTGCCAGCTCCTCCTTTCTCACTAAGTATTTCTTCCTCCCCTCCCTCCTCAAGAAATGGATTGGATTCGTTTCACGTATAAAGCGCCGATGAGAAAGAATAACAGCGCCAGGACGAAGATCATGCTGATGAGGAAGAGGAGGGAGACGCAAAAGAATTTATATTTTTATTATTTTAATAAGTAATACTACTACTATTGATTTAGATACAAACAAAATGAAACAGATACTACTCTACATATTAACATACATCGACACCTACTTAGATCAGCAACGAATGCATCATTGACAGGAGGAGGATAAACTCTTGTGTTTGTTGTTATTATCCTTCCTCTCCCTCATGACAAATGGCACCCAGTAGAGCAGCAGCAGCAGCAGCAGCAGCAGCAGCAGCAGCAGCACAACAGCAGGTAGCTCTATCATATTCTAGAACCTATATCCGAGCTGTATACTTGGCCCTATACGGTGAAACATCGTATGTACAACGCCCGCCAGCTTTCCGGAGATCACCTGCATCGTCACGTAGGCCCCCCGACAAGGAAAAGGACAAATCAATCAGCACTTCCAAATAGGAGGATGTGGGCTATGATTTCCCTTAAGGAGCTCGATACAACACCCCGATAACACGGCCAGTGTTGGCATTGTTAGTGCAGCATGGGAATGAATGTCAAGGAGGATAAAGACGGAACGTCGATATTGAGAGAGACAGAGACAGAGAGAGAGAGAGAGAGAGAGAGAGAGAGAGGAGGGGGGGGTGAGGGAGATCAATGCTTGCCGCCATGTGTGATGTTCTATGGGGTGGGGGGGAGAAAAGTCTTTCCGATGACTGACTGACTAACTGACAGGAGGTAATAGTAATAATATGAACCTGAGGAAGTACTAGAGCGAGGGACCAAACGCCCATATCCTTTGCAAATCTGATGATTGATAATGGTTGTAATGGTTGATGATGATTGGTAGGCGGCTTTTAGAGGAGAAAGAGGAGGAGGAGCACAAAATTAAACGACGAATGTGTTGAAGATTCTTGCAAATTAATACTCTCTTAAGAAACTCCCATGAAAAACAGATGAAAATGACGGAACATCAAAGATATTTGCTTGAATAGAACGTTTCTGGAATTTTTAACACTCTCCCGCCCTCCTCCTCGTCCTCCTTCTTACTCGTCTGGATTTGGCAAAAGATCGGTCGCCATTGCCCACTCTATAA
Organism: Bigelowiella natans CCMP2755; assembly: GCA_000320545.1. NCBI lineage: Eukaryota > Cercozoa > Chlorarachniophyceae > Bigelowiella > Bigelowiella natans. Next base: position 15,673 of record ADNK01002595.1, on the reverse strand, counting down.
CCTACGACGAGACATTACATCACACAACAGATACATCAGAGTAGATATAATACACAGGCACACACGCACACACTCAAAGAGAGAGAGAGAACGAGAGGGAGGAGAGAGAAATAAAGACCGAGAATGCTCCATATCCAGATCCGAAGATGAGCGCAGCAAACACCGTCATTGTGAAAGTGCGAGAAAAGCTATGTAATACACAACACAATAATGCAAAATTTCTAATATCATTCCTTTTTGATTAATTATTTTTAGTTGAGTACTACACCATGAATAGGACAAATATATCGTTGTTTATACTCTTCACTTTCAATTCCCTATAATTGCTCGATAATTTTGCTCGAACGTGACGACTTCAAATACATACATGCGTCGCTCATTGAAAACAATACTTGTTTTGGTCCTGCTGCGAGACCAATAATAATAAATGAAGAAGATTAAGAGATCGGTTTCTTCTTCTTCTTCCTCTTCTTCTTCTTCTATCTCCACTCTTTTTATATTGAATTTCATATTCTTAGAAGAGACAAACCTGAATACCGAGCAGCCCACCATCATAATGCCGGCACTTACGTACACCACCATCTAATTTGTTGTAGGGCACGATAAGGGGGGTAAAGGAGGAGTGAAGGATGATGATGATGATGATAGTTTGATGGTTGATGATTTGACGTTGCTGCTGCCGTGTGTATTGCTACCTTCCGCTTCCCAGTGCGGTCGGCATAAACCCCAGCTGTTTAAGCCACGACACAAACACACACAGAGAGAGGGGGGGGGGGGAGAATGATGATTAGTCAGTGAAGTAGTGTACTAGATGGCGCATACAGATCTATTGGTTTCGTTTGTTGTTGTCGTTGTTGTTGTTGTTGTTGTTGTTGTTGTTCTTCTTCTTCTTCTTGTTTTTCATTAGCAGGTGCTTCTAACCCAAACATGCGGAGATGAGAGAAGCGACGAGCATCGGCAGGAACAACACCGAGACTAGTGGTGGATGGATGGATGAACGTGCGAGAAAGAGGAAACGCCCATTGACAAACACAAAAATTATTAGACACACAAATCTTCATTCATCGACGTAGCACATGCCATCCTCATACGCACAACACGCACAACACGTACAACACGCTTGGTATTAAGGTACTACTACTACTACTACTACTACTACTACTACTACTGCTGCTGCTACTACTACCGGCCTCCTTCTCGTCCTTCCCTACCACGTAGCCTAGAAATGTGTAAGGACGGCCCACTGCATCTTTGAGGAAGTATGTGAGATATTCCTGATGATGATGATGATGAAGAAGAAGAATGGGGGAGTGAGCGATGATGGTGATAATAGTAGTGATAATGGCAATGCGGTTTAAATAGTCAAGAAGTTCTTCTTCTTCTTCTTCTTCTTCTTCTTCTTCTTCTTCTGCCACTACTACCTACTTCCATACTACCTGTACTGTTAGTATTCCCATCTGCATGAGGAATCTGAGTATAAAACACACATGCTCCGTCATCATCGTCATCATCGTCATCATCATCATCATCATTATCATCATATTCGTCTTCTTCTTCCCATCGAGAGCACACATAGCATTAGGGTAGGTGTGGAAGAAAGAAGTGTGTTGTTCCTGATGAAACAACGAACGACGGTAGTAGCAGCAACCAATCGAGAAAAGGAAAACGACAACAACAACAACAACAACTCCTACTACTACTACAACTAGAAGACTCTGATGCGTGCTGTATACATACCTGGCGATGAACATGACGCGGAAGTCGTGGTTGCATAATGGACGAAACTACGCACCAAGATATCAGATAGATACATCAGGGATCACGCTACATACCTCACACCTGCTGCAAGATGATGAAGAACATCTAATACTACTACTACCACTACTACTTCTCTAGAGAAGCACATGTAACGACAACAACAACAACAACAACAACAACCGCTAATTCATCATCCATCATCATATTCTTCTTCTTCTTCTTCTTCTTTCTGGTTGGTGTGAGGGGCGACCAAATACATCAGTCTTCTACAACAGTGGATCGGAGCTCGATTCTAAGAGGGTGAGAGATACGAGTAATTGAAGAAAGAAAGAGACAAAAGGACATTACCTTAGCAGTAGTAAGTAACCAGTACAATAAAACGAAACCGAATAATCACCACCATCATCATCATCATCATCATCATCATCATCATCTGTGCTCAATGCTGCTACTGCTTGGATTCCGTGCATATGTTCTTCTTACATGTACAAGGGGACGCTCACGACACAATCGTATCGTTATGTATCCAGTGAAAGCATGGAGAAGGCCCAGCGGCTGCATTGTTGTTATCAATGTTGTTGTCGTTGTTGTTGTTGTGGTTTGTAGCGTTGTTGAAAATCATGACGATAATGATAAAGATGATGATCCATACGAAAAAGGAGTACTCCGTTCAAAAATGCACACATGTAACACAAAACACACACACACACACACACACACACACACATATATAAATAAGTAAATATATATATATATATATATATATATATAATATGCATTTACAGCGCACGCACTCTTGTGCATAAAAGCTTAAATATAATCTTCCTCTTGCAACCCCCCTGTCTCCCCCCTCTTCTATTCCTCCTATAAGTATAGAAGAGATATGGAAATGCTGCCTTCTAAGCTATCTTCCCAATATCCACCCCCCTCTTTCAAGTAGTAGTACCACAAGGCAGTATTCGATCTTTATCATATACGTCACAGCTGCAGGCACAAGGAAGGGGAGCATGGTAGATGAGGAAGAAGGCAACATGAAAAACATATATCAATGTCCTCCTCCAGAATAACGAGGAGAATGTGCCCGAAAGAAGAAGAATGAGAATGCTCAGTAGCGAAACTCACACTTAGAACTTGTTTGATGTGTGGCTGATATCCTAGTAGGTGGTGGTGGTGGTGTTGTTGTTGTTGTTGTTGTTGTTTGGTTCTGAACAAAATTCGGACGACCTCCCCCAGCGAAGGTGCCGATAAACGCCATGACTCCGAGCCAAGCTGAAGCCACACCTCTTTGTGGTTGTGGGACCTAAGGGGGAGGAGGAAGAAGAAGAAGAAAGAAGAATAAGGAGGACGATGACGACGAGGAAAGATTTGCGGAGATACAAAACAAGACAAAAGGAAAGAGAAGGAAGGCGATGTATAAACCAACACTAATTCTCAACCAAGGATGCTGCTGTTAAGAAAACTATTGCAGTTTGACAATACATTACCAGGTCAGGAACAAGTGCTGTATACGGCGACATTGCTATGTTGTTTGCTACACTTAAGAGGAAGAAAGCTGCCTTGTAGATCCTGGTAGTAGTAGTATTAATAGTTGTAGTTGTAGAAGTAGTAGTAGCAGGGGGAGCAGGAGTAATGGTGATGATAATGATGATGATGATGATGATGATGATAATAATGATGATGGACAAGAACCAAGATATTAAATCATGAGTAGCAATAAAGAACAGTAGCAGTGAGATAATCATGGTTTTCAATTCTCAAACGATCAGTATACACTAATTTTGGCAAAATCGAAACAAATAAAACATAATAATGCAGCAGGTCCGAAGTTCTTCTCCCGCTCCCACGTTCCCCTCCATTTAGACACAAACTCAATTTTACCATAGAGCGTTTGCTACAGCCATAAAGATCAGGGAGAGGGTGACGAGGACCACCTGCAATGATTATTAAGATGACAATAACAATGACGATAATGACGATGATAACGATGATTATTGCGACATATTATCAATGTAACGAGTGTGTTAATACACTCGCTATTTGTTTTCTTGCACACCACGCACACACATATGATTTATAAATATATGTTTTACATGTGTACGCTTCGCCAGAACAAAATAATCGGTGTTCGGCATGCGTTAATATCATAAATCGCTGCATGATAGCCGCTGTTTCATCATTAACTTTTTTTTGGAATTCTCCATCTCTACTACTACTACTCTACTACTACTACTACTACTACTGATATCAACATCATCACCCCAGTGGCAATGAAAGGCGAGCGACGACCCCATGGATGCGTTGATGTGTCAGAAATGCTGCCAGAGACGGGGGCAACGATTATGGCCACGATGGACCCTGACGAAAAGCATGTGACGCATAACAACACCAACGACAACGACATCTCAAGACGTAGGAAGGGCGGGAAAATATATCCTCTAAATGCTACGACGCGGATGGTAAGATGTTTGAGAGGAGTATTTGTTCAGAATTAACGAGATAATAAGGGCCACACGGTTGTTTCACCCCGTCTGAGACAGGGTGTATATGGTTTCGGTATATACTTGTTGCTCATCATCACTCTCCCCCCCAAAAGTTGTGTTTATTTTAACAGGGCGCATTGTCTTCGTAGTCTTCTATTGCTGGTCTTTGGTGAGAAAGAAAATAGGGAGACGACTGTCGCATGCACATGCGGCACAGCAGCATCAGCAGCACCTAGAATCAGCGTGTTTCCAAGTTCAATGGCTTTTCTCTCGGAGCCGGATAACTGCTCAACCTGATGTCATATTATTATTATTATTATTATCATTATGTTATCATCATCACCATCATAATTAGCAACAATGATACGGCCACCTCAGCTGACAGAATACGTTCTTGTGTATAGTAGATTATACCATGCTTTTCATTTGTTGCAATAAACAGCCAATACTATTGCTGCCTACTAAGAATGATATCACTTTCATGACTACTACTACTACTACTACTACTACTGCTGCTGCTGCTACTTCTAAAAATATATATAATAATGATACCTGGACAGGCATCACGATGAATAGCAGAGGCCCCATCAGTGCTGACCATCCAAACCAGTAGGACGAGAGGCCAAACATTTCCTTCGAGCTCAACTGATGATCCAAAGCAATTTTTCATTTTCTCACCATCATGTATTGTACTTAGCATGATTTTTCGTTGGCTAGTTAGAGACAGATAGGCCCGCCTTCGTTCGAGCATGCTACTACCATCTTTTTGTAGTGTCGCTTCTCGTGCACTTGATCCACGTCGGGCTCATCCGCGATTTTTTTGGGAGGTTTCATCATGTGAATGGGATGCATGGGTGCTATTTTCCCAGATATATCCTCTACAAGTACATGCAGATATCAGAAATGTATAAGCATGAGGAGGAGGAGGAGGAGGAGGAGGAGGAGGAGGAGGAGGAAATGCGAGAGTGTGAAGTTCATAAAATTGGACATTTCTCGAGACGCAAATGCACACGGCAAAGTGATGAATGCGAAAAATGGTCGATAGTCAGTTCATACATGATTTGGGTGAATCATGACAACTATACCCTAGCTTCAAAAAGAACAATGTACCAATATCCTCTCCATCGTGATGAACAAGGTTGCGGGCGGAGGGAGAGTGCTCCGAGAAAGAGTTTGCGTCCAGTAAGGATATGTCCTTTCACCAAAGCACAGCGTAGACAATAACAACAACACCAACGAAATGTATCACTCGTGAACCCTGGTTGAATTTATTCCACCCCCCTTAGTGACTTGCTTCGACCTCTTCGCCGTCTCCATCGCCCTGGTCCGGGGACGCCATCTTACGGCGCGAAGAAATCAGAAAAACAGTGCAGTTTTGCCTCGCGACTTTTGCGAAATGAAGTCGCACTGGAAGAACTTTTTCCAATCTTCTTTGGAAAGCAGTTCTATTTTTAGTGGCTTTTTCCGCTGCGTTTCCGTACTGTATTAGTCCGAATCACTTGTATTAAGCGTGGAACGGCATAAGATTTGTCGGGAGATTGTTTGGAGAAGAACAAAGCAGGTAGACTAAATTCAATCTATGACGACATGACGACAGATGCGAGTTGTTCTTTGGTTAAACCTCGCTGGAATCATTGTCGCAGTACATAAAGACATTACACTCTGTGGAAATTATTCTCGAGGTCAGACATCGAAGATGACGATGGGTCGTGGTGACGGGGGAAAACAACAACGGAGTAGTTGGCGCGGAGGAAGACGAAGGGAGGAGGAGCGAGATGGTGACGAGGAGGATCATGCTGTCATGTTCTACTTTTGTTGTTGCTGCTACTACTGGATCTTCGTTCCCCTTCCTTCTTGCAGCGGTTTGTGTTGGCCCTTTTCCTCTTTGATTGAAGTGGGAAAGTGCCAGAGCAACGCGCAGATGAAGAACTTGTCTTGATGTTACCTCGAAGGCTGATCGTCACTGTGCCATCAACATCATTGATTTTGTCCTCAAGATTTCATCCCTATGTCTAGCTGCGCATTTGATGTCGCCTAGTCAACGTGGACATCGCACCACGCTAGCACGCGTGTGTGCGCAGCGTCACATCGTTTCGTGCTCATCAACAGCTAGAGCGTGACAGCAGCTGTTGCAGCACGTCTACATGTGTGGCTTAACAACATGCATTTAGATCTGCAGATTCATAGATTGAAAATGTCTGAAATTTGGAATGTCGACAAGAGCATTCACGTGCATTTTGTGAGTCACAAATTCGTGATTGATGGCAGCACAATCGGACGCCAGTGTCACTGCTGTCCACGACACACATTGTGATGCATGTCGTTGCCACAGTTAGCTGATCTTGCAAGCAGAGGCATGCACGGAAGCTACCACTTGCTCAAGAGCAACAAAGTCTCGGCGCATGTGTTCATCTCATGATGGCGCCACATTGAACTCGATGCAAAAAGTGAGAGGAACGCACAGCTATTTGTTGTTTGTAAATGAAGGCATGCATGCATAGAAATGCGTCTAGCATACGGTGCAATTTACTGCAGAATTACACTTCATGCTAGCACGCAACGGCGAAGGATTGACTTTAGATGAGCTGCGAAGCTCAATCTCAAGATCACAACGTTAAGTAGCATGGCGTTTTGGATGTCAAAATGCAATAATTTCATTAACACATCCGTGCAGCGGGATGCTGATGATGCCCGGACGCTCCATGTCCATTATTCGTCGTGATATAGCCCATCTAGGAGTACAAGTCGATATAGCGTAATGATTCTGTGTGACAACTGGCAAGTTGCTATTGCTTTGTTGTCTACAATCAGAGCACAGCGATATTTTTAGTCAAGGCATCCTCTAGGAGAGTACTTTCTATAAGATAGGCTTCTCAACCTAACATTCACATGAAAGAATAATAAAATGAGATCATATGGGAGGCATAAAATGATATTTTGAAAATTTTGAATCTTCGTGTACTTACACATTTGAGCCTAGAGATAAAAGTGAAAGAGAACATGCAGGGGAAATAGATCCACATATTAATCAAGCCCAACCTTAAAAATGATGAATTCGCGGTTTCGCTCGCACTCAAAATTTACGAGGCCAACACTTTGGCTCAAACTCTTAAGCTCCCCCTGTTGTTATGCCCCCCAAAAGTCATATTACTTAGGAAATGCGGGTATGTGTGTGTGTGTGTGTGTGTGTGTGTGTGTGTTTGCTTGTATCTGTGCATGCGGTTGGCCGGTATTCTCTGCAATCATTATCATCATCGTATCATCATTGCCGTTTCGTCGCGAATACCGTCAAATACATCCATCCAAACATGATATTTAAAATCACTTACAGAAAACCCAAATATAAAGCTGCATACCTCTTCCCATGCACGTATCAGAGAGTTTTGAGAAATCTGCCCAAAAAAAGCCTACAAAGCATACATAACAGGAGACATAAATGAGAGAGAGATGTGAGGGATGAAGAGATCAAATTTAACATATCTCTCTCGCTCTCTCTCTCTCTCTCTCTCTCTCTCTCTCTCTCTCTCACACACACACACATGCACACACGTACACGCACGCACTAGCAAACAATTTTCTCGGGCTGATTACTTTAAGCTATTCACTAGCACAAAACACGATATTTTGGTTGTCACTGTTATACTTTTCGACGACTTTATACCACACCTTTCGAAATTTCTCATCTGTGAAAGGCAGCTGCGGATTCATGAATGTGGAGAGCACAGCTCGCTGTAAGTGTAAATGAAACGAATCAGCCGAATGAACATCTCGATGGAAATAGATGTATGTTCAAGTACGCATCGCTCTCTCTCTCTCTCTCTCTCTCTCTCTCTCTCTCTCTCTATCTTACTCTTTCTCTTTCTCTTTCTCTGTGGTGTGTATGTATTTACCCCTCCTGGCTTGAGCACGCGCGCGATCTCCGTCAGAGCAAGAGCGGGGGAAGGCCAGCAGTGTATGGCTGCACCTGCATGCAGCCCATCCACAGCCCCTGATCGAAATGGTAATCTTCCGATATCACCACGCACTAACAAAGGCGATACGGAGCCACCAGATGCTGCGACTGAGGCGCCTGCTTCCCACAGCTTGTTGTCCTTGCAGAGAGTAGCCGTTTCTCGTAGCATAGACTCCGAGAAATCCAGCGCAATCACCTGTGAGGATGGAATGGTTGCCAAAGAAAATGGAGTGATGTGTCAGAATAACGTTTTCTAGCATGTTCCCCGCTGCTGCGCTGCTTCTGCTTCTGCTTTTTCTTCTTCTTTTCTATCTAATTCTCCATGTTGACCATCGATGAAATACCTGCTGATAGTCCTTTGAGGAAACGAATTTCCGTGTGAATAGGCCAGAGCCTAGCAAGATGCGGAAGAGACAAGAGATCCTTCTCACTCACTTCACAAGGACAAACGATTCTTCATATGACAACATTTACTGCAACTTATTGCTGACAACTTGTTGATGCAATAGAATTTACAGCTTGACGACACAGCTCTCTCTGTTGGGCAAGATCGTCAATAGATCACATTCATGTTGTTTTTAAAAACTGTTTTAGTATCACGCCTAGTAGATGAAACTCTGACATACCACAGCTTGCATCCACAAGAATGCCATTCTTTGCTGCCGGAAGGAGCCTTTCAGAAAATTAATGAAAGATTCAAATGTGATAAATTTCAGAATCTACAAATGATCATATCGGCTGCTGCCGATTTATATCGCATCGCATCGCCTCGCATCGCAAAGAGAGCTACCGACCATTTCTGCGCCCTCTCGAATTCCTTTTCGGGTCCAGGAAAACCGGCGCGTGCGAAGCTCTGTTCCACAAAATCATAGTCAAACACCAGACACATGTTCAAATAGTAAATATTTCATCATGCCGAGATACTGATGATACGTTGTACAACACGGCCAGCGGCATCGTGTAGAACGAAAATCATCGGTGTTCTGCCATGTCACATACTCATCGTCTTGAAACATATCTATACCTGCCTCCATCCTCTTTCGTAAATCTGAGACACAATGGGGTTGCGGAAGGTGCTAGTGCCTAACCCCATGCTGTCACCACTATATCCTTCCCTTAGCAATTCTCCCGTCCGAACTCGGCCTTGTGACACCTGCAGATAAGAAACAAGCCAAAGCAGGGATGGTAGTTATATTATCTCTGCTCCGCTCTAGCAACTCTGAGTTGCAAGGGGAAAGGAGAGGGTGCGTCAATTTACCTTCTCGATCGTATCCGCTACAGCGTATATCTGAGGATTATCATAAGGACATATTGCTCAGGGGTACAGTATGCATCAACACTGTTGCTGGAAAGAAGCAATGACAAAGGTTCAGTTCGTACATCGAATGGTAGTTGCGACTGCATTTGATCATTAGTTGCTGTTGGCTTATCCTGAGAAGAGGCGACACCGCTCGCTGCTATCAGAGTCCTAAACGAGTGGTTAGTCAATTGATCTATCAATCCCTTGAATACGGATCATTTTTAATTTTATCTGCACAATTATCGATTTTGGCAACTGAGGATTGGCTTCGAACAATCGTCTATATGAGATTTTTTAAAGGTCTCATCTTTAAACACCCTTGCTGCAGTATTATACATCACGGCACGAATTGCATATGAGCTCTATTTTTTTACCCAGATGCAGGGGTCAAGTCTAGATATGTGTCTTCCACTGTTCCATATTGCTGCAAAATAATACGAATGATACAATCAAGGTGCGATTCAAAATTTGGGTGGATAATCTTTTTACGCGAGTCTTTCGTAAATATGAATTTTGGATCAAATTGTACGACGATTTCAAAGATCACATGACTGCCCCACCGATCTGTAGCGGAAGGGCTTCGCATACTATTTTTATTCAATATTTCGGGATATAGATTGTTAGCTACTAGCTGAAGGCTGGCACATTAGTTTATATAAATCAAGCATCAATCGATAGTTTTTCTTCTTCTTATGTTAAATATAGTAGTTGTACCAATCCAGTCGTCAGGCACCTCACCCCGCCCCCGTCGTTGCTAGCCTGCGGCAACAAGAAAAGTTGGTGCACGTACAAGAAGGGAGAGGAAAACATAAAAAACGATGGGGATGATAACGATATTTGCGGGTTACATCGCTGAATTTTTCAAATTGCAGACCGTCAGAGGCTCGAAGCTAACTGGACAGCACAGAATGGACTCCAGAGGCTTGACTGTTGTTGTTGTTGTTGTTGTTGTTGCACCATGCTCCTCAACAGGTGTGGCAGCATCAGTCGACGTAGCTTTGCATTGAAATAAGTGCCCTCTATGCCTCAAGGTAAAGACCGGAGCCTTATTGGAAGTGACCTTCAAGATAGCGGCGATATCGTGGTTCTCTGCAGTCGTTGCTCTCGAGCATACGAGAGAGAGACAGCACGCTACTACCGACACTACCATAATCCATACGAGTAGTGAACCCTTCATTCCAAGCCTGTTTCTATTTTCTATCGAGCACTTTTGCATCTTGGCTGGCTCGCGCTTTCGTCGGAAGGGCTACTATTCTGTGGTTGGAAACTCCACCAGACGACGTACACACCACGTGTACGATCCTAGCGTGAAGAACTATAGAAAACCCTCTAGTTTTACTCCTTACGACATCCGACCTTCATTGTCGTATAGAGGACATTCATGTATTGCATTAGAACTTCACTCGCACTTAGCTCTGAATCTCTCCTGCTAGCGACAATGCAATTCTAAGCTAGCGACAACTTAGGATAGTTGTCGTAGAGATATCATTCTGTGAGTTTGAAAGCTCGAAGGATAAAATTCGGACTGCCTCGATCAGAAGGAAAGCCTTGGAATTTGAGAGAGCGACAACGAATTTTTTACTAGAGCGATCAAATTCCACTTGTACGCGCAATGGCGTCTGGCGGCGGGGAATCGATGGCTACCTCGTTGAGGAAGGTGACTCAAGTTGGAGGGATAGCGATAATTATTATTTCGAGACATCTTTGAAATCCTTCTTTACAATCAATGAACACATATTATCAACCACCGCATCTTACATCATCCCATTGCAGGCAGTTCCGGACGCCTCCATGGCATTTGTCCTTGATCATACAGGGAAAATAATAGAGGTGAGAATACTGTATTCGTCACAAAATGCCAACAGATGGTTCACAACTTTTTTAAATACATAGACATCATCCGAAAAGGAGACTACAAACAGCTCCGAATGCGAAGTGAAGGTAAATAAAATTGAAGACAAATTTAGGGAGGAGCGCTTAACCTACCAGTATTTCAAAATAGGGGGAGAATGTCAAAATTTTGCTAGAAAGCGTAGATGGTTTATTAAAAGCTGCAGGAATGGACGAAGATACTTTACGAAAAGTCACCGGTATGTAGCCTAAATCTCTCTACTCAAATATAAGAAGGTTGTTAGGGGTACGACGACACTTATCAAACTCCCTGTCATATGTACACATACAGTTACAACTGCAAGTAAACAGTTTGGGATAACTATGGATTCGAAGCGCATGTATGTCGTAGAAAGGTAAACTTCTGAAAATTGTACAATAACCCGCGGCTTGAAAAAAAATGTTTACAGCTTAGTTCGCTCTGAGACAACACCACAGCCAGAAAAGGGGTCTGACACTTCAAAAGCGGATAAAAATCAATAAATTTGTATTCCAGTGTAAATTGTAATTGGGTATAAGTAATCCCCGTGAAATAGAATGTAATAACATGAATACAGCGTACAGCATCGCAAGATAGTTGCGAAGCTGGATTAAATGGTACGATGAGGCATTATTGTGCGACTTGCATTGTATATTATTTCACGCGAAGTGCCCATTTAGATACCCACAATCATTGCGGAGGAGTAATGTATGTTTTGTCTATACTTGTGCGCGCAGATGCAGCTGTACTAGTATAGTCAATGCATAGTCAGCACGTGACGACTACTGCGAACTACTACACACATATATATGGCGCATAAGATATGGCATATGCGCTGGCATCAACAACTAAGGAATCTTAGCATAAGTACGCATGAACTCCTGCACCGAGCGCCAACTGTGCCTAGCTAGCTAGGTAAGAAGTTATCGAGCACTCGCGCTCCGGACGTACAGATCGATGGAAAATAACATGAGCAGGGCGCATACTCCATGCCACTCATTCAGCTTCTTCCCTGTCACATGCGAGGCTTCATTTGCATACATATAACATTTGGTCGAAACTTGACATCTACTTTCAAAATATAAGGTTTGATAAACGAACTCATTCGTGTATAAATGACGAATAGATAGTATGATCAAGTTACATTCAAATTACGTGTGCATATATGCAGATGCTGCATCGCGTGTGCAAGAATATTTTGTTGCTATCACGCACTCTGTGTATCTAATCTCTCAAATATATCGACGAACTTTGACCGCAGTTGTCAATCTTGTTCGACCAAATCTAGAAATATTCCGACCTAACTCCCTCAAAAAAGTTTTGGAATTCGAAGTAACTTGAGTTCAAATTCCTGAAAACAAGGAACATATTCAGAGGAAATATTCGCGCTGTGAGGATGTGAGTTAATCAGGTTTGGACGATCAAGTACTAACCTGAACTCGACAATAGAAACCTCCTTCTTTTCGTCCCAAAAGACCGTCAGTAAGGCGTCAACCTGATTGCCATGGTAGTGGTGGTGCAATTACATCACAGTCCATGAAACAAATGCTTTCAATGTGTTCGCTACAAACATCACATCACATCATCGTTGCGCTGGGCTCGTCTAACGCTGCTGTGACCAAGAAGAAATCAATTTTGTAGCAATTTTGGTAGCCAAATGACCCAAATAATATCTCATGTTTTAAGTTTTTAGGATGCTGTTCTACCTCGGGAAAATTTGCTTTGTCGCATATCACACGAATCTGTCACATGTATATTCAGTCATCATACAACATTTACTATATATATATATATATATATATATATATATATATATGTGTATACATAAGTCGCTGCTGTTGTTACATACACGGGATATATTCGGCATGCTGGTACCGCAACACGATAGTAGACAATTAATCACACATCTGACATCATCACCGAGTAGCTCTCAACGTCCTTATGAACCACGACTTTCCACGTTTTTTCAAAGATACAAATGAGTCTAACCGTCGTTCCCCACATCACAACATCATAGCCACGAGAAAAGACAAAAAATAGTATCAATTTCTTATCAGGAAGCATAGTTTCAGAAGAACAACTATTCAGAACGTACAAAATGAGGCAACAGGAGTACATCAACTAAATGTAACTCAAATGATGATGATAATAGCGCAGCTGATGGTACAGGAAGACATTAACACTTACCTCCCGAGAGTTTCCTCTGGATCATCCTTATATTTGAACATTGTGAGACACCTTTTATCCAATACAGAACGAGTCGTTAAAACAGAATATGGTTATGGTTTACCAACATCATTCGAACGGCAAGACTGTATTTTGAGATTTGGGCAGTAAAAACTCTCTCAGGTGATTTTTCAACTCGTTTGAATACTCACAAGCTTGGATTGTCACAAGTCTACAATTTGTATGCATTGCACTTAATCTCTGTATTTTAATTACGTTTTCAATCAATATACCAATGGAAACTTCATATCATTCTAATACATTATCATCCCTCAACGTGGTCTTCATAAATGCAAGGATTTAATAACTAAAAGTTGAGCTGAACAGCGTTGATATCTTATTGTTTTCTATTCTATCATCGATTCAATCATTGCTTACTTAATTAGTGCAGACTCAGGGCGATAAGGCACTCTTTTCCCAATCTTTTCGATATTCTATAATAAGAGCGAAGTATTTTTTGTGACAATGAAGACGACGACGATGATAATGATATATGGCTCTCCTCCTCCTATGGCATTTTCAACATTGATAACTATCATCCTTATCCTTATCATCATCTTTATCCTGTCGCCATTTTTCATACACACACACACGCGCGCGCGCGCGCGCTATCATCCTTCTTTCATTATCATATCATTAGCACCATCATCACTTGCTGCTGCACTTCTACTACAACCTTAATGATCCCGTCATAATCTTCTTCAAGTTTCGGAAGTTTCTGGCAAGAAAACAGCAGTTGGACTATATGCCTCATATTTGGTGTAGGAGATGGATATTGTAACTACCGCTACCTCCATCTGTGCATAAACACTAGTGTTGACTGTATATTCACGATTTATGTATATTCATAAATGCAGCTCCTCGAGGCTGCTTCCTCACCAGTACATTGAAGAATGGACAGTCATCCTTCCCCGCAGCTCCTTGAAAAATCAGAACATCATAGGTCGGCATGCGTTATTTTAGGGAGAAAGGGGGCAGACGAGAGACCATATATTCTCTTGCTATACCAAACAAAATTCAAATATCTTCTCTTGCGCTATCTATCTACACATCATGGGCGGTAACACAGGAACATCAGCAATCAATAATCTCTTCCAAGCTATCTAATATGCAATGAGATTCTGAACGATGAAGGAGTGAGGTCCGATTGGATTCTTTGTAGTTACTACCCGTCGATCTGAACATCGTTTTAGATTCTAAATTCTCCAACTTTTCCTTTTCTTCACGCTCTCTTTCTCTAAGCCTTGCATTACTGTTAATTTCCTGAACAATACCATAATCAACAACCGCATGATTGACTATATCCTTCATTCGATAAGAGTTGGAGAATCAAGAAGAGAATGAAGCCAAAAGGGGAGAGGCCAGCGCCACGCCGTCTGTCTGAACCATTTAGTTACTGGACAACCTGATCCATAGCGTCGATCATTCCTTTAAGCTCCTCCTAGCAACAGTAAAGGAAAAAAAACACAAAGTGAGAAAGTGTGGAGGGGGGTTTTTACATAGTGAAAACAAATTTTAGCAAAGTTTGAGCGTTCCCAAAGATGAACAACATACTTCGTCAAAAAGTTAGATAGAAGTTTGTGAATAGAAGGAAATTAAGAAGTCATCTCGATGTCTGCTCGTGTATGCAACGTTTTTTTTTCCAACTGTTAAAAGTCAAACAATAATGAAATGTGGACGAAAAGCACCTCGCTAATATTAGGAGCGTTGGCCACAAATTCGTGTCTTTTGACATCGGCAATGTCGTACCTGCCGCAACAGTTACCAAATCAAAATTCTGTTGAATAAATGGTAGCCGTGTGCATCATGATTACGTTTTTTCTGTGATTGTGTCAGCTCGATCGTTCGTAACCATAACACACACAGCCACATATCATCATCATCATCATCATCATCATCATCATCAGCATCATCAAACCTGTCTTCAGGATTTGCTTTCATCATGCCATCAATCAACTCCATCCCTGTCAGTCTGTATATTCCATATCCCACACCTCCACCTTTCTAAGTGGTGGTGGTGGTGTTGTGTAAATAACGTTGTTTCAGAAGAGAGAGAGGGGGGGGGGGGGGGGGGGGGGGGGAAAAAA